>CAXARO010000172.1:0-87500 GCA_963971305.1 Arcuatula senhousia | reverse complement strand
CATCACGTAAGAGACGACATAGTTATACTCAATCAAAGTTTGCATCTGGAAAATAATAAATAGGCCTTTATTTGCATATTTAGCAAGTCTAAGAGATGTAGGATAAAGCTTACTTCATTGCATAATATTTGCCGAACACTTTTTGTAAAGAGAAAAAAATCAGCTTTGCAATCATAATTCAATTTTGAAGACCAGTTGAAAGATGACAAAGTTATAAGCAATCAAAGTTCGCAAATCAAATACAAAAAAGAGATGTGACATTGTTAGTACTTGTTGCAATGCTCTGAGGGAAAGGAAAAAGATGAATTTCAGTCTTTAACTTTTACCGAAAAGATATTCAGCTAACATACATAAAACAAATATACCTATAATTTTCAACCTCATACAAATTTACATATACAATTGCGCCTTCATAATCTTACAAACAAGTATAAACTATCTAAAGCACACCAAGCTAGAAAAAATACATAAAATATAAAATACCACCTAAATTGATCTCTTAACTATAATACGAAGTCATTTACCGCATTTTGTAGTCATTTACCGCAGAAAATCAATATTTTACCGCAAACACGTTGCTTTATACCGCAAAGTTGTTACCATTCACCGCATAACGATAACGGTAAATGGCTACAATGTTAACATTACCGTTGACTACATTATTGCGGTAAATGGATACATAGATGGGATAATGGCAACATATTTGCGGTAAAGAGAAACCTTTTTGCGGTAAAATATTGATTGTTTGCGGTAAATGATTACATAATGCGGTAAATTACTACAAAATGCGGTAAATGGATACATAGATGGGATAATGGCAACATATTTGCGGTATAGAGAAACCTTTTTGCGGTAAAATATTGATTGTTTGCGGTAAATGATTACATAATGCGGTAAATTACTACAAAATGCGGTAAATAAATACATAGTTGCGGTAATGGCTACAAAGTTGGAAATACCGCCAAAAATGTATCCATCTACCGCAAAGATGCATATATTTACCGCAACGGTAAAGGTAACTTTGTACCCATTTACCGTCTGTAATTTGCGGTAAATTTCGTCATTGCTGCGGTAAATGGTAACATTTTGCGGTAATCGACTACATTAATGCGGTAAACAGTGACTTTTTTGCGGTACAAGGAAATTTGCGGTAAATTACTACAAAGGTGCGGTAAATGGTAACATTTGGCGGTAATGGACTACATTGATGTGGTAAATTGCTACATTTTGCGGTGTATGATTACATTTTAACGGTAAATTGCTACATTTTGCGGTGTATGATTACATTTTAACGGTAAATTGCAACCTTTTGCGGTAAATTGACTCTATCATACAAAAGATATACAAATATTTTTTTTGGTAAATTCTGTCTAAAAGAAATACCAAAGTTTTTTTTTTAAACTAATTTTGATTTTTTTTTCATTTTCCAGTCAACCAGATGTTTAAAATTTTCAAAAGATTAGCGACAAAACTCACTACTCGCAAGTGCATATTTTAATCTTGTCATTTTTTATATTTTCCATTATTTATTTTATTTTTTTTATACTTTTTATTTATTTTGATATATCCTTTTCTTCATTTCTTTTCTTTATTTAATGAAACTCCAATTTGTACTTGATGTTTAGAACATCACAAAATGTCTTAACACAATCTTTAGCTGTCTTTGACATTAAATACATCTGAAATGTACTTTTGTTTAAATGGCATTGGTGAAGGTCAACGACATGTGCATACACTAGCATCAAGTCTTCAAGATTTTCAAATGTAACAATAGTATCCAATTTATCAGACATTATCTTTGAAACAACTTCAATTTTCTTATCACTTTATCTAGGAAAATTTTTTTCAACTTCTATGAAAATAGGAAATTTACTGTTGAACATAATACTAAATTGGGAATTTTCAGAAATTTTTCAATATGCTGGTTTTTCCAAAATTGTATTATGAAAGATGTAACCTATGTTTTAATTCATATTTGATGAATATCACAATCATTCAGAAATTTCCATTGCAAGCTTTTGTAAATTTTCATATTCTATTTTTAGTCCTGGTTTTTCCAAATTTCAAGAAATCCTAGATCTTTTGAAATTTTTCAGTTATTTATATATAAATCACGTTTAAACAATAACCTTAGCTTCTCACAATTTATTCATATCAATTATGTCTAACCAAATCGAAATGGCTGAATTAAATCCAGTAGAATGTTTGAATCAAAATCATAGGGAACTTTTGTCACGTTTGGCAATAGTGGAGGTGGATTTGGAACAAAAGTCCAAGGGAAAGCGTTTTTGGAACATATTTGCAATTGTACTATTGCTTTTACTCATTGGAAGTGTTGCAACCAGTATAGTACTGGTTGCTACGTATTGCTAACAAGTAGCCAGAATGTCATGAATATATGAAAACAAAACTGTAAAAAAGGAAAAAAAAAAGAAAAAAAAAATATGAAAACAAAAGAAAAATAATTGAATAAGAAACCAAAAAAAAAAAAAAAATAAAAATAAAACAATCAATAAACATATGTATGTATGTATGTATGTATGTATGTATGTATGTATGTATGTATGTATGTATGTATGTATGTATGTATGTATGTATGTATGTATGTATGTATGTATGTATGTATGTATGTATGTATGTATGTATGTATGTATGTATGTATGTATGTATGTATGCATGTATGTGTCTGTCTGTCTGTTTTTTGTCTGTCTGTCTGTCTGTCTGTCTGTCTGTCTGTCTGTCTGTCTGTCTGTCTGTCTGTATGTTTGTATGCATGTATGTTTATATGCATGTATGTATGTAACCTTTTATGTGTGCATGTATCTTTGTAAGTATAAGTTTTGCATGAATATGTATATGTATATGCATGTTTATTGACTCAAATGAATGCATGTACTAATTTCTTGGATGTTGTTCAGAGTTAAATTAGGCCATGGCCCTGTGATGACAATTTTAGGAAAGTTTAGTCTTAGGTTTGATAATAAAAAACATTTTATAATCATTTCGATAAGTTAATGACTTTACCATTAAGAAAAATGTAATATTTTTATTATGAATATTAATTATAAAAAAAACCCACTGATTTTAGTTTAAACATATTTATTTATCCTGGATTGGGAAACAAGCTTAATGCTTCTATAAATCCCTCTCCAGCTAGCAGTTTGCGAGTGTGGCCTTTGTAGACGGCCCCCATTGAGCCTACTCTTATCGAACTCTACAAAGGGGTCTTTAACGTGCACAGGGTATTGCTCTCCCCATACACGGGACAACCTTTTATCGTCCCTTCCGAAGGACTAGCATCGTTTCTTGAGACCATCCTCGCAAATGGTGTCAAGAGAGAGCCGGAAAATCGGCTCATGAAATTTTCACCCCTGACGAGGATCGAACCACGAACCTCGGTGTTAGCAGTCCGACGCGTTAACCACTACCCACTGATTTTGAACAAAATATATCCTAAAACATGAAGATTGGTGCTGTAAATCATATTTCGACTCTTTGAGACAATTATGACATGGTTTTCATAAAGAATTTAGTTATTGTTGAAACATTATGCTAAAAAAAACACATGAATCCTAATACCGCAAATAAATTATCTTACCCAACTTTGGTATTATCTCAACACGTTCAGAGGTAGGATATTGACTTTTAATGTGGTATATATTTAATATTAACCCATTGTTTGTAAATTCAAAGAACCTGAAGATATAATTACAACAAAAAGGGTAGCGTGCCAACCATTAATGATCATAAGGAAAAAACATCAGAAAAAAAAACGTACCGACAAAAGTATCTCAAAGTGTTCAAAATGGTCTAAAACGAAAAATAAACTCAACTTGTTAAGACGTCCAAAAAAAAGTTGGACTTAGTTTTTTTTCATTGGACCTTAGTAACCTATCACGCAAAAAGGTTACCATAGGTAACCATTTTCCCGCCATTCCCGAACCAAAGTGCAACGGGAATGGAAAAATACCGCCGAAAAGAAACCATCTACCGCATAAAGGTTACCAATTACCGCTTTATACCGCTGGTGTAGCTAATTTTATTAGGGGAACGGTAAATGGTTACTAAAATCCCGCCTAACCCTAACCCTAACCCTAACCCTAACCCTAACCCTAACCCTAACCCTAACCCTAACCCTAACCCTAACCCTAAACCCTAACCCTAAACCCTAACCCTAACCCTAACCCTAACCCTATTGTGGTCCCATAAGAAATATGCAACTGAGTTGCAAGGTAGTAAAACTACCCTAACCCTAACACTTAGGTTAAGGTTAAAAGTAACAAATTCTAGAAAGTTGTCATCTTATTTAAGTCTGAATGAAACTCTAATGTCGGAATGACAGATTTCGTATAACCCGTAGCATTTGTGTATGGCATTTACCAGGTATTTACTACTAGCATACGTGGATGCATTTGTAAGTCCTGCAGCCAACAGTTAGCGTTATACCAGGTGTTTACTAGAGTCTGTCATCAAACATTTAAAGAATCAATATAAGTTAAATAAGACAAACTTTCTGCAAAAATTAAAAATATATGCTTTTTGTAAATATAGAACTGATATTGATAATTATCTGAAATCATGGTGTAGCATTTTTTTTTTCAAATCGAATTTTTTTGTAAAATTAATATCATCAAATAAAATTTCAACATTAAATATGGTCCCATAAAAAATCTGCAACTGAGTTGCAAGGTAGTAAAAATACCCAAACCCTAACACTAAGGTTAAGGTTAAGGTTAAAATGTAACCTTACCCTTAACCTTAACATTTAACCGCGTGTAAAATTAAAGAAACATTTTTACCAGAGGTCTGTTCTCTTCAACGTCCTGGACACAAATGAACGATATTGTCTCAGCACTGGCTTTTATACTTGTACCGGAAACTAAATGTACACAATTCAATCAGAATTAAGAAAATTTAAATTTGAAAATAATGGACTAAGATTGATAAGTACATGAAATTATAATGTTATTTTCTTTTCAAATCAACATTTTTTGTAAAGTTTATATAATTAAATAAAATTTTAAACATTACTTTGGTCCCATAAGAAATATGCAGCTGAGTTGCAAGGTAGTAAAAATACCCTAACCCTAACACCTTAACCTTAACCTTAACATTTAACCGCGTGTAAAATAAAAGAAATATAATTACCAGAGGTCTGTTCTCTTCAATGTCCAGGATACAAATGAACGATACTGTCTCAGCTCTGGCTTTTATACTTGTACCGGAAACTATATGTACACAATCCAATCAGAATTAAGAAAATTTAAATTTGAAAATAAAGGACTAAGATTGATAAGTGCATGGAATTATAATGTTATTTTATTTTAAAATCGACATTTTTGGTAAAGTTAATATAATTAAATAAAAGTTTAAACTTTATTGTGGTCCCATAAGAAATATGCAACTGAGTTGCAAGGTAGTAAAACTACCCTAACCCTAACACCTAGGTTAAGGTTAAAAGTAACAAATTCTAGAAAGTTGTCATCTTATTTAACTCTGAATGAAACTCTAATGTCGGAATGACAGATTTCGTATAACCCGTAGCATTTGTGTATGGCATTTACCAGGTATTTACTACTAGCATACGTGGATGCATTTGTAAGTCCTGCAGCCAACAGTTAGCGTTATACCAGGTGTTTACTAGAGTCTGTCATCAAACATTTAAAGAATCAATATAAGTTAAATAAGACAAACTTTCTGCAAAAATTAAAAAGATATGCTTTTTGTAAAATTTAATATAGAACTGATATTGATAATTTTCTGAAATCATGGTGTAGCATTTTTTTTTCAAATCGAATTTTTTTTGTAAAATTAATATCATCAAATAAAATTTCAACATTAAATTTGGTCCCATAAAAAATCTGCAACTGAGTTGCAAGGTAGTAAAAATACCCAAACCCTAACACTAAGGTTAAGGTTAAGGTTAAAAAGTAACCTTACCCTTAACCTTAACATTTAACCGCGTGTAAAATTAAAATAATATATTTACTAGAGGTCTGTTCTCCTGAACGTCCTGAATACAAATGAACGATACTGTCTCAGCTCTTGCTTTTATGCTTGTACCGGAAACTAAATGTACACAATCCAATCTGAATTAAGAAAATTTAAATTTGAAAATAAAGGACTAAGATTGATAAGTACATGGAATTATTATATTATTTTATTTCATAATCGACATTTTTTGTAAAGTTAATATAATTAAATACAATTTTAAACTTTACTTTGGTCCCATAAGAAATCTGCAACTGAGTTGCAAGGTAGTAAAAATGACCCTAACCCCAACTCTAAGGTTAAGGTTAAGGTTAAAAAGTAACCTTAACCTTAACCTTAACATTTAACCGCGTGTAAAATTAAAGAAATATATTTACCACAGGTCTGTTCTCTTCAACGTCTAGGATACATATGAACGATACTGTGTCAGCACTGGCTTTTATACTTGTACTGGGAACTAAATGTACACAATCCAATCTGAATTAAGAAAATTTAAATTTGAAAATAAAGGACTAAGATTGATAAGTACATGGAATTATTATATTATTTTATTTTAAAATTGACATTTTTTGTAAAGTTAATATAATTAAATAAAATTTTAAACTTTACTTTGGTCCCATAAGAAATCTGCAACTGAGTTGCATGGTACTAAAAATGACCCTAACCCTAACTCTAAGGTTAAGGTTAAGGTTAAAAAGTAACCTTAACCTTAACCTTAACATTTAACCGCGTGTAAAATTAAAGAAATATATTTACCAGAGGTCTGTTCTCTTCAACGTCTAGGATACAAATGAACGATACTGTCTCAGCACTGGCTTTTATACTTGTACTGGGAACTAAATGTACACAATCCAATCTGAATTAAGAAGATTTAAATTTGAAAATAAAGAACTAAGATTGATAAGTACATGGAATTATTATATTATTTTATTTTAAAATTGACATTTTTTGTAAAGTTAATATAATTAAATACAATTTTAAACTTTACTTTGGTCCCATAAGAAATCTGCAACTGAGTTGCAAGGTAGTAAAAATGACCCTAACCCTTACTCTAAGGTTAAGGTTAAGGTTAAGGTTAAAAAGTAACCTTAACCTTAACCTTAACATTTAACCGCGTGTAAAATTAAAGAAATATATTTACCAGAGGTCTGTTCTCTTCAACGTCTAGGATAAAAATGAACGATACTGTCTCAGCACTGGCTTTTATACTTGTACTGGAAACTTAATGTACACAATCCAATCTGAATTCAGAAAATTTAAATTTGAAAATAAAGGACTAAGACTGATAAGTACATGGAATTATAATGCTATTTTATTTTGAAATCGACATTTTTGTAAAGTTAATATAATTAAATACAATTTTGAACTTTACTTTGGTCCCATAAGAAATCTGCAACTGAGTTGCAAGGTAGTAAAAATACCCTAACCCTAACCCTAACCCTAACCCTAACCCTAATCTCATTTAAGTCTGAATGAAACTCTAATGTCGGAATGACAGATTTCGTATAACCCGTAGCATTTGTGTATGGCATTTACCAGGTATTTACTACTAGCATACGTGGATGCATTTGTAAGTCCTGCAGCCAACAGTTAGCGTTATACCAGGTGTTTACTAGAGTCTGTCATCAAACATTTAAAGAATCAATATAAGTTAAATAAGACAAACTTTCTGCAAAAATTAAAAATATATGCTTTTTGTAAATATAGAACTGATATTGATAATTATCTGAAATCATGGTGTAGCATTTTTTTTTTCAAATCGAATTTTTTTGTAAAATTAATATCATCAAATAAAATTTCAACATTAAATATGGTCCCATAAAAAATCTGCAACTGAGTTGCAAGGTAGTAAAAATACCCAAACCCTAACACTAAGGTTAAGCTTAAGGTTAAAATGTAACCTTACCCTTAACCTTAACATTTAACCGCGTGTAAAATTAAAGAAACATTTTTACCAGAGGTCTGTTCTCTTCAACGTCCTGGACACAAATGAACGATATTGTCTCAGCACTGGCTTTTATACTTGTACCGGAAACTAAATGTACACAATTCAATCAGAATTAAGAAAATTTAAATTTGAAAATAATGGACTAAGATTGATAAGTACATGAAATTATAATGTTATTTTCTTTTCAAATCAACATTTTTTGTAAAGTTTATATAATTAAATAAAATTTTAAACATTACTTTGGTCCCATAAGAAATATGCAACTGAGTTGCAAGGTAGTAAAAATACCCTAACCCTAACACCTTAACCTTAACCTTAACATTTAACCGCGTGTAAAATAAAAGAAATATAATTACCAGAGGTCTGTTCTCTTCAATGTCCAGGATACAAATGAACGATACTGTCTCAGCTCTGGCTTTTATACTTGTACCGGAAACTATATGTACACAATCCAATCAGAATTAAGAAAATTTAAATTTGAAAATAAAGGACTAAGATTGATAAGTATATGGAATTATAATGTTATTTTATTTTAAAATCGACATTTTTGGTAAAGTTAATATAATTATATAAAAGTTTAAACTTTATTGTGGTCCCATAAGAAATGTGCAACTGAGTTGCAAGGTAGTAAAACTACCCTAACCCTAACACTGAGGTTAAGGTTAAAAGTAACAAATTCTAGAAAGTTGTCATCTCATTTAAGTCTGAATGAAACTCTAATGTCGGAATAACAGATTTCGTATAACCCGTAGCATTTGTGTATGGCATTTACCAGGTATTTACTACTAGCATACGTGGATGCATTTGTAAGTCCTGCAGCCAACAGTTAGCGTTATACCAGGTGTTTACTAGAGTCTGTCATCAAACATTTAAAGAATCAATATAAGTTAAATAAGACAAACTTTCTGCAAAAATTAAACATATATGCTTTTTGTAAATATAGAACTGATATTGATAATTATCTAAAATCATGGTGTAGCATTTTTTTTTTTCAAATCGAATTTTTTTGTAAAGTTAATATCATCAAATAAAATTTTAACATTAAATTTGGTCCCATAAAAAATCTGCAACTGAGTTGCAAGGTAGTAAAAATACCCAAACCCTAACACTAAGGTTAAGGTTAAAAAGTAACCTTACCCTTAACCTTAACATTTAACCGCGTGTAAAATTAAAATAATATATTTACTAGAGGTCTGTTCTCCTGAACGTCCTGAATACAAATGAACGATACTGTCTCAGCTCTTGCTTTTATACTTGTACCGGAAACTAAATGTACACAATCCAATCAGAATTAAGAAAATTTAAATTTGAAAATAAAGGACTAAGATTGATAAGTACGTAAAATTATAATGTTATTTTCTTTTCAAATCGACATTTTTTTGTAAAGTTTATATAATTAAATACAATTTTAAACTTTACTTTGGTCCCATAAGAAATATGCAACTGAGTTGCAAGGTAGTAAAAATACCCTAACCCTAATACTAAGGTTAATGTTAAGGTTAAAAAGTAACCTTAACCTTAAACTTAACATTAAACCGCGTGTAAAATTAAAGAAATATAATTACCAGAGGTCTGTTCTCTTCAACGTCCAGGATACAAACGAATGATATTGTCTCAGCTCTGGATTTTATACTTGTACCGGAAACT
Source organism: Arcuatula senhousia (assembly GCA_963971305.1). Taxonomy (NCBI): domain Eukaryota; kingdom Metazoa; phylum Mollusca; class Bivalvia; order Mytilida; family Mytilidae; genus Arcuatula; species Arcuatula senhousia. The sequence goes on along the minus strand of CAXARO010000172.1, from coordinate 77,914 downwards.
ATATGTACACAATCCAATCAGAATTAAGAAAATTTAAATTTGAAAATAAAGGACTAAGATTGATAAGTACATGGAATTATAATGTTATTTTATTTTAAAATCGACATTTTTGGTAAAGTTAATATAATTAAATAAAAGTTTAAACTTTATTTTGGTCCTATAAGAAATATGCAACTGAGTTGCAAGGTAGTAAAACTACCCTAACCCTAACACTTAGGTTAAGGTTAAAAGTAACAAATTCTAGAAAGTTGTCATCTTATTTAACTCTGAATGAAACTCTAATGTCGGAATGACAGATTTCGTATAACCCGTAGCATTTGTGTATGGCATTTACCAGGTATTTACTACTAGCATACGTGGATGCATTTGTAAGTCCTGCAGCCAACAGTTAGCGTTATACCAGGTGTTTACTAGAGTCTGTCATCAAACATTTAAAGAATCAATATAAGTTAAATAAGACAAACTTTCTACAAAAATTAAAAAGATATGCTTTTTGTAAATATAGAACTGATATTGACAATTTTCTGAAATCATGGTGTAGCATTTTTTTTTTCAAATCGAATTTTTTTGTAAAATTAATATCATCAAATAAAATTTCAACATTAAATTTGGTCCCATAAAAAATCTGCAACTGAGCTGCAAGGTAGTAAAAATACCCAAACCCTAACACTAAGGTTAAGGTTAAGGTTAAAAAGTAACCTTACCCTTAACCTTAACATTTAACCGCGTGTAAAATTAAAGAAATATATTTACCAGAGGTCTGTTCTCTTCAACGTCCTGGACACAAATGAACGATATTGTCTCAGCACTGGCTTTTATACTTGTACCGGAAACTAAATGTACACAATCCAATCAGAATTAAGAAAATTTAAATTTGAAAATAAAGGACTAAGATTGATAAGTACATGGAATTATTATATTATTTTATTTCATAATCGACATTTTTTGTAAAGTTAATATAATTAAATACAATTTTAAACTTTACTTTGGTCCCATAAGAAATCTGCAACTGAGTTGCAAGGTAGTAAAAATGACCCTAACCCCAACTCTAAGGTTAAGGTTAAGGTTAAAAAGTAACCTTAACCTTAACCTTAACATTTAACCGCGTGTAAAATTAAAGAAATATATTTACCAGAGGTCTGTTCTCTTCAACGTCTAGGATACATATGAACGATACTTTGTCAGCACTGGCTTTTATACTTGTACTGGGAACTAAATGTACACAATCCAATCTGAATTAAGAAAATTTAAATTTGAAAATAAAGGACTAAGATTGATAAGTACATGGAATTATTATATTATTTTATTTTAAAATTGACATTTTTTGTAAAGTTAATATAATTAAATAAAATTTTAAACTTTACTTTGGTCCCATAAGAAATCTGCAACTGAGTTGCATGGTACTAAAAATGACCCTAACCCTAACTCTAAGGTTAAGGTTAAGGTTAAAAAGTAACCTTAACCTTAACCTTAACATTTAACCGCGTGTAAAATTAAAGAAATATATTTACCAGAGGTCTGTTCTCTTCAACGTCTAGGATACAAATGAACGATACTGTCTCAGCACTGGCTTTTATACTTGTACTGGGAACTAAATGTACACAATCCAATCTGAATTAAGAAGATTTAAATTTGAAAATAAAGAACTAAGATTGATAAGTACATGGAATTATTATATTATTTTATTTTAAAATTGACATTTTTTGTAAAGTTAATAAAATTAAATACAATTTTAAACTTTACTTTGGTCCCATAAGAAATCTGCAACTGAGTTGCAAGGTAGTAAAAATGACCCTAACCCTTACTCTAAGGTTAAGGTTAAGGTTAAGGTTAAAAAGTAACCTTAACCTTAACCTTAACATTTAACCGCGTGTAAAATTAAAGAAATATATTTACCAGAGGTCTGTTCTCTTCAACGTCTAGGATAAAAATGAACGATACTGTCTCAGCACTGGCTTTTATACTTGTACTGGAAACTTAATGTACACAATCCAATCTGAATTCAGAAAATTTAAATTTGAAAATAAAGGACTAAGACTGATAAGTACATGGAATTATAATGCTTTTTTATTTTGAAATCGACATTTTTGTAAAGTTAATATAATTAAATACAATTTTGAACTTTACTTTGGTCCCATAAGAAATCTGCAACTGAGTTGCAAGGTAGTAAAAATACCCTAACCCTAACACTAAGGTTAAGGTTAAAATTAAAAAGTAACCTTAACCTTAACCTTAACATTTAACCGCGTGTAAAATTAAAGAAATATATTTACCAGAGGTCTGTTCTCTTCAACGTCTAGGATACATATGAACGATACTGTGTCAGCACTGGCTTTTATACTTGTACTGGGAACTAAATTTACACAATCCAATCTGAATTAAGAAAATTTAAATTTGAAAATAAAGGACTAAGATTGATAAGTACATGGAATTATTATATTATTTTATTTCATAATCGACATTTTTTGTAAAGTTAATATAATTAAATACAATTTTAAACTTTACTTTGGTCCCATAAGAAATCTGCAACTGAGATGCAAGGTAGTAAAAATGACCCTAACCCCAACTCTAAGGTTAAGGTTAAGGTTAAAAAGTAACCTTAACCTTAACCTTAACATTTAACCGCGTGTAAAATTAAAGAAATATATTTACCAGAGGTCTGTTCTCTTCAACGTCTAGGATACATATGAACGATACTGTGTCAGCACTGGCTTTTATACTTGTAGTGGGAACTAAATGTACACAATCCAATCTGAATTAAGAAAATTTAAATTTGAAAATAAAGGACTAAGATTGATAAGTACATGGAATTATTATATTATTTTATTTTAAAATTGACATTTTTTGTAAAGTTAATATAATTAAATAAAATTTTAAACTTTACTTTGGTCCCATAAGAAATCTGCAACTGAGTTGCATGGTACTAAAAATGACCCTAACCCTAACTCTAAGGTTAAGGTTAAGGTTAAAAAGTAACCTTAACCTTAACCTTAACATTTAACCGCGTGTAAAATTAAAGAAATATTTTTACCAGAGGTCTGTTCTCTTCAACGTCTAGGATACAAATGAACGATACTGTCTCAGCACTGGCTTTTATACTTGTACTGGGAACTAAATGTACACAATCCAATCTGAATTAAGAAGATTTAAATTTGAAAATAAAGAACTAAGATTGATAAGTACATGGAATTATTATATTATTTTATTTTAAAATTGACATTTTTTGTAAAGTTAATATAATTAAATACAATTTTAAACTTTACTTTGGTCCCATAAGAAACCTGCAACTGAGTTGCAAGGTAGTAAAAATGACCCTAACCCTAACTCTAAGGTTAAGGTTAAGGTTAAAAAGTAACCTTAACCTTAACCTTAACATTTAACCGCGTGTAAAATTAAAGAAATATATTTACCAGAGGTCTGTTCTCTTCAACGTCTAGGATAAAAATGAACGATACTGTCTCAGCACTGGCTTTTATACTTGTACTGGAAACTTAATGTACACAATCCAATCTGAATTAAGAAAATTTAAATTTGAAAAAAAGGACTAAGATTGATAATAAGTACATGGAATTATAATGCTATTTTATTTAAAAATCGACATTTTTGTAAAGTTAATATAATTAAATACAATTTTAAACTTTACTTTGGTCCCATAAGAAATCTGCAACTGAGTTGCAAGGTAATAAAAATACCCTAACCCTAACACTAAGGTTAAGGTTAAGGTTAAAAAGTAACCTTAACCTTAACCTTAACATTTAACCGCGTGTAAAATTAAAGAAATATATTTACCAGAGGTCTGTTCTCTTCAACGTCTAGGATACAAATGAACGATACTGTCTCAGCACTGGCTTTTATACTTGTACTGGAAACTAAATGTACACAATCCAATCTGAATTAAGAAAATTTAAATTTGAAAATAAAGGACTAAGACTGATAAGTACATGGAATTATAATGCTATTTTATTTTAAAATCGACATTTTTGTAAAGTTAATATAATTAAATACAATTTTAAACTTTACTTTGGTCCCATAAGAAATCTGCAACTGAGTTGCAAGGTAGTAAAAATACCCTAACCCTAACACTAAGGTTAAGGTTAAAAAGTAACCTTAACCTTAACCTTAACATTTAACCGCGTGTAAAATTAAAGAAATATATTTACCAGAGGTCTGTTCTCTTCAACGTCTAGGATACATATGAACGATACTGTGTCAGCACTGGCTTTAATACTTGTACTGGGAACTAAATGTACACAATCCAATCTGAATTAAGAAAATTTAAATTTGAAAATAAAGGACTAAGATTGATAAGTACATGGAATTATTATATTATTTTATTTCATAATCGACATTTTTTGTAAAGTTAATATAATTAAATACAATTTTAAACTTTACTTTGGTCCCATAAGAAATCTGCAACTGAGTTGCAAGGTAGTAAAAATGACCCTAACCCCAACTCTAAGGTTAAGGTTAAGGTTAAAAAGTAACCTTAACCTTAACCTTAACATTTAACCGCGTGTAAAATTAAAGAAATATATTTACCAGAGGTCTGTTCTCTTCAACGTCTAGGATACATATGAACGATACTGTGTCAGCACTGGCTTTTATACTTGTACTGGGAACTAAATGTACACAATCCAATCTGAATTAAGAAAATTTAAATTTGAAAATAAAGGACTAAGATTGATAAGTACATGGAATTATTATATTATTTTATTTTAAAATTGACATTTTTTGTAAAGTTAATATAATTAAATAAAATTTTAAACTTTACTTTGGTCCCATAAGAAATCTGCAACTGAGTTGCATGGTACTAAAAATGACCCTAACCCTAACTCTAAGGTTACAGTTAAGGTTAAAAAGTAACCTTAACCTTAACCTTAACATTTAACCGCGTGTAAAATTAAAGAAATATATTTACCAGAGGTCTGTTCTCTTCAACGTCTAGGATACAAATGAACGATACTGTCTCAGCACTGGCTTTTATACTTGTACTGGGAACTAAATGTACACAATCCAATCTGAATTAAGAAGATTTAAATTTGAAAATAAAGAGCTAAGATTGATAAGTACATGGAATTATAATGCTATTTTATTCTAAAATCGACATTTTTTGTAAAGTTAATATAATTAAATACAATTTTAAACTTTACTTTGGTCCCATAAGAAATCTGCAACTGAGTTGCAAGGTAGTAAAAATACCCTAACCCTAACACTAAGGTTAAGGTTAAGGTTAAAAAGTAACCTTAACTTTAACCTAAACATTTAACCGCGTGTAAAATTAAAGAAATATATTTACCAGAGGTCTGTTCTCTTCAACGTCTAGGATGGTAATGAACGATGCTGTCTCAGGACTGTCTGAAGGTAAGGTGCCATAAAACCTGGTTCTACCCACCATTTCTTATGAAATGTATGCACTAAGTCACTACCCTTTCGATCTTCATTTGTTTCTGGTATGTCTACCTTGTTTTGTCTTTCTTTGATATATCAGATTGTTGTTCCCATTTCAATATTTTTGTTATTTTTTTCAAACCATTTTTGAAGGACAATGATTCCAGATCTATTTCTCTCGAGTAAATGTGGTTTACACATTGGAATGTATCAGTGATTGGTAATATAAAATATGTCACTTTGTACTTCTTTTATTTTTGGAATATGCATAACTTCACGCACAATATCACTGATTGTTTTAATATATATATAAGTGCTTTCAAAATACTAAGTAAGAATAACAATACACAGTGCAAAAAAGTATCAATTTAAACACAGCGTATTTAAATCGCATATTTCAGCAATTTTTTTTACCATATATGTACATAATACTATACACAAAAAAATCGTATCTCTATGCTTCTCTCAAAATATTAGTGTCTTAATACAAACAAAGTGTATATAATGTAAAGTTCAGCTCTACTACAAAAGCGAGAAAAAACAAATTTAAAACAAGTACATATTGTTATTACATTTATGGGAGTTCAACTATCATAGTATTAACAGTTTATATTTATCAATAGTTTCAGCTAAACATCAACAAAGTTCATAAATTTAAACCATGTCACTTTGTATATTTATCATTATGTGTGTTAAACTCTCCAACACATTTCAATAAACTTTTAGAAACATAAAATACATCTTCAAAAAGTGGAAAAAAGTGTCTCACCTTGCAATGAAAGTACACACTCAAGTAGTAATTATTTTCTCTACTGCATTAACACTTTCCTGAATGTGTGTTACTTTTTTAACCCGTCAACAAACCTTTACCATATATGTACAGTTTACTTCATACAAAAATATAAACATATCTCTATGCTTCTCTCGAAATATTAATGTCTTAATACAAAGAAGGTGTATTCAATATTTAGTTCAGCTCTATTACAAAAGCGAAAAAAGTAAATTTAAAACAATTACATACTGTTATTACTATAATGAGAGTTCAACTATCATAATACAAACAGTTAAAACTTACCAATAACTTTAGCTAAACATCAATAAAATACACAGAGTTAAATAATGTCACTTTGTATCATTACAATCATATGTGTTAAACTTTCCAACACATTTCAATATACTTAAAAAAAACATAAAATACATCTTCGAACAGTGAAAAAAGTGTCTGACCTTGCAATGAAAGTTCACACACTGGTAGTAATGACTTCCCCTACTGCAATTATAACACTTTCCTGAATGTTTTTTTTTAACCCGTCAACAAAGTCAGCTATTTCACTACAGTTCCAAGTCGAATCAAATATTTAAGCTTTTCTGAGCATACTTTTATGCAAATTGTCAATCTTTGTACACACTTTAAGATAGTTTTCTGTGCTTTTTGTCCAAAAGCCCTTTTCAGCACCCTCTGAGTAAACTGTATCTTTAAAGTTGGAGGTCCTCGAAAAGTTTGGTGACTGACATTTTCCCTCTAAAAACGATAAACCACCAGGGTTTTGTTTTTTCCATGACCATTTTTGTTTTAGTCTTTTTGAGGTAGCCTTGGAGTCTTGGGCTGGACGCTTACTTGCACATGCGGTTTTTATCGGAGACATTTTTCCCAGTTGTTGCGTAGATTCTGACGTGCTGTTTTGTGTCCCTTTATTCTTTTCTACTGGAGTGGAGGCTGTGAAGACCGATTCCTCTTGACCGTCATTACTACTGGAATGGTTTTCAGTACAGTCAGTGTCTGATTTGGCAATAAAATTTAACTCTCCTGCAGCAATAATTCCCTCTACTACATTTGGAAAATTTTCAACACTTTTTTGAAAGTTTGTCACTTTTTCATCTAGAGTTTCAATTGCTTTTTCAAACCCATCTTTAAAGTCCGCTACCTCTCTGTAGTCTCGTTTCAATTGTTTTACACTTTGTACGAGGCTGGGGATTATCTTTTCAAACGCTTCGTCGTACGCGGTGATTTCTTCTTCAATCTTGTCCATTTTCTCTTCCAGAGTCTCTGTTTTCGATACCTTTTCTTCTAGTTGTTTTATTCTTACACATATCATTGTTTTATCTTTTGATGAATTTTCGTTTAGTCTTGTGATTTTTTCTTTGATTTCATTATTGGTAGAAGCAATGTTTTTCTCAAGACTAGCAACACCAGCTTTGATTTGACCAAAAGCTAGCGAGTCATATTCTTCTCTTAATGCAATTATTTCTGATCGCAACTCTTGTGTTGCTTGTCCAATCTCGTGCTTTACAAGGCATTCAATTGCATCGATCGTTATTCCTATTGGAAAAATATAAAGTTAATTATTCATTTGTAATTTAGACATTGTCATTGTACTAAAATTAAGATTATCCTTTTTAATAAAATATAAGTATGTATTTAAAGTTCACAAGCGCATACTAAGTTAATGCTAATAACATAATTGTTTTACATCGCAATTTTATCCTACGTTAGGATTTAGGAAGTTCTAAATATGGTATTACGTCATAATTAAAGACATAAAGTGACTTAAGACCATTCTACGGTTTAGCCCAATTAAGATAAATCTCAGGACACGTACGTTTAGAACATCCAAGGAATATTTATAAACAAACTAATATTTGGCAATGTATGAAGCAAGCAGAGATACCAATGGGGTATTCGAATGTCAATAGTCCGAAATGGCAGAGACAAAACCAGAAAACACCAACAAGAACGGGACAAAAACAAACATGTAAAACATGGAAACACAAAAATCACTGAATACCAATCAACGACGTGAACTCCAGTCGAACCGAGGGTGAACTCAGGTGCTCCTGAAGAGTAAGCTGTTCCTGATTGCCAACGCACACTCGTCGCGTTGCCAACGGTCATGTATATATGAATTCCCTTTAATTGTCCGTATTGCAGAGAAAATTGTTCTTATTAAATATACTCACCATCATCTTCTTCACTATCTGTCTCATGGTCGGTCTGCAAAAAAATAGTGTACCTTTAAATGGCAGGTTCATAGAAACGGTTATGCCTAGAACAGACTTGTTGGATAGCATGACTTTAATTGAAGCTAGGTCAATTTATAAAGATAGGGATGTTAATTTAGCAATTCATAACAGAAGAACACAATACAATTCTTTATTAAAGATCCTTGGAATAATCTAGGTTTTATCATTTTTTGTACTTACATGTGTATTTAGTTGCTGTCTCTATATGATATTTCATATTTCCCTTCTTATTCATGTTTATATAAACAGTCCGCCAAACGTTAGGCACCACCGAATTTAAATTGGAACTCTCTTTTTATATTTCATTGGTCTTTTGCACACAAGAACCTTTGGATATTAAAACAATTTTGCATCCTTCAAAATTTGAAGAAAAAAAATTAAATATGGATACATCGTATTGTGTGATTTTACATGTGTTGACAATCACATCAAACGACAAAAATGAGTTTTTAAGTGATTAAGCAGTTTTGTCGGACCCGTTTAAAAATGTTTGCTTTTTTCCGACTTTCCGACATTGTTTATTTTCAAATTCTTATTTCTCCTTACTTTCGATAATGATCAAATTAGTTTTGTTTTAAAAGGTTTTTCAGAAATTCAAGACAAACAAAAATTGTTTAATTTTTTTTTTTTGTTTAGGAAAAAGTAATTTTTCAAGAAACCTAAAAATTGACCTTAAACTCATTCTAGAAAGATGAATCTGTCATTAAAATTGTGTGATAATTACATTGATGAAGTAACAGTTTTGTTTGAAAATGAAAAAAAAAACAACATGTCAGATAATTTCAGTAATAAAATGACAATTTCTTTAAATCTTGGGTTTTTACAGAAAACAAGATTTCAGAAAAGAAATGTGTTGGACAGATAACAAACACCATTCCTCGAACAAATTAATAATTTTGAAGTTTCAACAGCAAAAATTTTCCATATCAATTTCATTTTCTGAGAACAGCACCCCTCTTTCAGTTTTCGGCCTCAAATTTTACAATACGAGATTTTTTTCCCTTTTTTCTCCATTTGTGCTGGGTGTATTGTCATTTTGAAAAAAAAAGTTTTAATATTATTAGCAGTAAGACACTAAGCGAACTGAAAGAATGCACAACTTAAAATGAACATAATTTGACTTTTTCGTTAAAGTTTTTCTACGAAACATTTAAGACGTTAAATCATGTTTTGTTTAAAGTGCATTTTTCCTTTTGATTTTTATCTCTGGGACAAAACTTTTTTTTTTAACTTTACATCGAAATGTGTGTATTAAGTGTACACCTTTATTCCTATTTCATAGTTAACTGAAGTGTGCATTTTTTCTTTGAAATCGTAGCTATGAAAATATATACGGTGGTGCTTAACTTATGGCGGAGTGTATATTTTTTTTTTATATTTTGTTACAGTACGCCTTTTTATATAGTTAGCCCATATTTAGAACCGGAAGTTACGTGTTTTAGAAACACATGGCAAATCCCTTAACAACTAATGCATGCGAGATAGTAAGTCCTAACGGGTAACTAAGTCAATTTTCTTAATTCGACATGGATGTTGTCCTATTGAAGTCACACAAGTAGGCTATGCAATTTTTTATAAAAAACTAATTTTGATTATTTCAGTACGGCAAATTAGTCCAATCTTTGAACGTTTTTGTCATAGCAATTGATGTAGAAGTTCCAAGTAACCGAACAAGTGTTTGTTTAGTAGGACATTAAAGGCAAATAGGACATTTTGTTTTGGAAAAGAAATACAAGTGAGCTTTATCCTTAGCATACAGTGTACAGTCTTTAGCTAATATACATATTTTAATCTATATTGCCTATTCTTCATTTATTTGAAGCGGGCTTCTAGCAATTTCTTCTAGACAAATAGATCGTAGACTAGCGTTCTTTTTTTACTTCATGTTTCATTTTTTTATCATGTCCTTTCACTTAACAATTCTATATTTGGTGACTTTCTCCATCTCATATAATTTCCAAATCTTTAGATACAGCACACAACGGATTCTAGGAAATCTGCTTCATATTTAGATCAACATCTTAAAATATACTCTCAAGGAAAACTATGAACACAGCTCTATGACAAACGTGATGACTTCGACTTTCCAATTGTCAACTTTCCCTTCGTGTATATCAACATTCCGTACGCTCTAGCTGATGTAGTTTTCGGATCACAATTGATTGGTAACTTAAGAGTTTGTGGGAATTACATCGGTTTTCTTTGACAGAGCGTCATGTTTGACACAAAAATTGCTGTCTTCACTCAAGGAATTCAACGGTAGACGCCATGTAACCGTAGATAAATATTTGATTTCTATCAATCAGATGAGTGCGGATGCTGGTTTGTCGTAGACTTTCGATTTGTTTTCCTTAAACGGATTTGACACACTGAATTGGCAATCGGCATAGCGACAGGTGTGCTATAGTAGGGAGAAACCAGTTACTTTTCCAGAGCACCTGAGTGATGACTTGAGTTGGTTGATTTCTGTTCGAATTATTTTGCGTTTCGTGTTTCCTCGTTTCGTTCTTCTTTGATATTATCGGTTTTGTCGTTGCCCTTTCGGACTTTTGACTCTCGAATGCCCATTGGTGTCTCTTTGCTACTTCCTAGCCGAAAGTGATATTTTTTATAGCTAACGAGCTTAATTAGTGAAAAAGTCGTTATCAACCAGGCGTGCTTCGAGGTAATTCAAGACCGACATTTTTACTTGTATTATATCAGATTGGATTCTAATAACTAAACAAGTGACATTGATGGAAAGATAACAGTATAATCAAACAAGAACTCACCCTTGCTTCCTGGAAAGCAACCTCTCTTCTTTCTGTGGACATGGTGTTGTCGTTTTTCAGGTTCTAAAAATACGATTACTTTATAGAAAATTGAACTAACTTTGATTTCTTAACTGATGAATGTGATTAAAATAAAATGTATTTTTAAATAAGTTGCCATTACTATTTTGAAAAGAGAAACTTTTAACTTTTTTTTTCCATTTTGAAATATGTACAAATGCATGTATTATTAATAAATACCTGTTCACGCCAAGGAAATTGACTATATTTTCCACGAAAATATTCAAAAGTTATTTCCTGTCCTGGGGCGATATCGCGAACAGCGATTAAAACCAGATAAGGCTCTTGGTCTACAATAACTTTTTTTATTTTGGCGTTAAAGTCTTTTTCACTGTCGTTGACCAAACGACCTAAGCTTCCATCTTCAGAAGAAGCGTCTATCCTGAAGTTTAAAAAAATAAACGAATATAAATTAACAGACATGTTTCATGTAAAAATATAAGAAAAATATTCAAATATAAATGCACTTTCAAGTAATAACTGTATTTTTTTCTAATTATAGAGTGAATAATTGCTTTAAATAAAGTTTACGTGTTAACGCTGATAACAACATACCAATAAGTTTGTCCACAGTGTTGGAATTCAAAAACGTAGTTGTTGAATCCTGGATCTTCTACACACCGTTTCCCTCTATATTCGAATAGAAAACTACCAGCATTGACAGGAATCTTTGCAAAAACACCTCTGCCTTTAGAATTATAGAAATAAATTTAAAATTAACTGTTTTTGGCCTAAGATGGAAAAACAAGATATTTTTAACATCATTTTTTTAAGCAATTTGATACAGTACTGATATGAAAAAGATAGTATTTTATTTGATCAATTCAATTTCTTTAGCAGAGCGTCACGTCTGACACGAAAATTGCTCGGTCAGGGTTATGATGCTCTTGGGTTGCGGTCTTCCTTCAAATGTGAGATTTTGATCTCTCAGATAAGTGTAAATGTTGGTTTGTCATTAGGTTTGTTTTTTTTCCTTAATTTATCGGATTTAACACACTGAAATACAAATGCCAACAAAGTTCCAGACAATAAGTTTTGCTACGCCTGACGCGCGTTTCGTCTATTCAAGACTAATCAGAGGCGCTCTACCAAAAAAATTGAAAATGCCAAACACTGTATGAATATGAAGAGCATAGAACAGTATAACCAAAAATACCAAACTGGGGAACCAAATTATTAATAAGATATTCAACCTATTTCTGGGGTAGGAAGAACCTTAGGGTTTAGACAATTTTGAAATTTAGACGAATAATTTGAAGCTTTGAAGTATTCTCCAACTCAAAAGTGTTGGTGCCGGAGCGGGCTAACCTCGGGAAAATTTAAACTCCACCAGCAGTGCAAACCTTCACGTGTGTTAGAAATACAAATGACAACAAATTTCCAGACCATAAATTTTGCCACGCCTGACGCGCGTTTTGTCTATTCAAGACTCGTCAGAGGCGTTCTACCAAAAATATTGAAAATGCCAAACACTGTATGAATTTGAAGAGCATAGAACAGTATAACCAAAAATACCAAACTGGGGAACCAAATTATTACTAAGATATTCAACCTATGTCTGGGGTAGGAAGAACCTTAGGGTTTAGATTGATTGTTAGAAATGCGACGTATGTGCCATAGCAAGCAATAACTGCTCACTTTTCCGGCGCCCCCGAGATCACTCTAGTTACGATTGGAGTTTGCGTTACAACAAGTGTTACCTTTATAGTCGTTTATGTGTTTAACTTCGTATCCTTCTGGGTCTTCTTGAGCACGAATGTATCTTGTAACAAGTACCTCTTGTGATACCCTCCGTCTACGCTCTAAGTTAGAAATCAAACAGAAATGGTAAATAATATAAATGCCAGAAAGAATATGACATTTAAATTGGTTATTAATGAAATTTAGCACATTTATCACAAGTAACATATTTTTTTGAACATACAATGATACACTTTTGTTAACGGTATGTTCTTACTTCAAAGTTTTTCTGGTTTCATTTATAAGGTCTCAGTTTTTTTCTGAAAAAAAAGTCTTACGGTATTAGCTGCGTAGGACGATGTTTCGTATCTCGAAGACGAATACTGTACATAAATGCTTTCATTTTCTAGAATGAGAATCTAAATTTGCAAAGGTATCCAGCAATAAATAATTACAAAAGTTAAGCTCAAAAAATAAAAACAAAAACAAGAAAGAAACTCACGTATCTTCTTATCCAGTCTGAACAGTATCTGTAAATATAGAATCATGATACATGATAGAGTGTATATGCTTTACGTGAAACACTAATAATACATAGTTTTGCATATATCGTCGACATCTGAAGAGGAAATTATGTATTAGCAATTTCCAATTAATTTTCTGAAATAAACTGTAAATTGCAACATCAATCATGTACAGAAATGCTACATTCTGTTTTGTTTTTATTTTGTTTTACAAGTTGTTACATTATCGAACTTATTGACAAAATATAATATGATAGCTTTATGTCTGTTCTCTTCGACGTCTAAAACACCATTGACCACTCTTAACCTAGCATTGACTTTTATAGAAACGTACACTGTCTTAGCCAAACAAAACTATTATCGGTACAAATGTGGACATACATAAGTACTCTATATATACACTTGGACAAAAGTTAGGGACAACCTGAAAATCTACTATTTCAAAGTCATAAATGTATATCTTAAACATATGAGATAAAATTAACCAAGGGCTCAATGAAATTTTCATTAATCCAACTTTGGATTTGTTCACGAAAAATAAAAATAATTCTGACTAAAGACTGGAAATATGTTTAAGATATATAGAACTTGAAAACTTTATTCTTTTGCAAAGAAACGCAATTTCTTTAAAGTTTTTTAACGCAATCAAGAACAATTTCTAAAATACAGACAATTTTAGCTGCATACTTTTAATTTTTTTTTATTTTTCCCATGTTAAAAAAAGCCAACTCTTGGTCACAAACGTTATGGTTTCATGACAGAAAACCGTTTAAACATTAGTGGATATTCTAGTCTTTTATCACCATGAATGTTTTTGATCAAATTGATTTGCTTCTCTACAAAACTTAGAAATCGAAACTGTTGAAAATGTTAGCATTCGGTGGTCCTTAACTTTTGTCCAAGTGTATATTTATCAGTTATAAATATTATGGAATTTTATAATGTTGTGAAGGGAATATTATGGGCCTATTATTTTTTTGTATACAAAAAGTTGTAAATTTGTTCGTTTAATCTCGTATTTCCTTGACATATCGAAATTATTATAAAATTTTTAGATACCTTAGTCTTGTTCTTTTCCACATTTAAAAGGCATATGACAAAATATTTACTGAACACTGATCTTTATACCTGTCATAAAACCTTACTAGATCTACTCCAATCTAAATTCAGACAAACAAACGTACACTATCAGAAAGTACAAATAATAAAATATCTTAACTAAGAACTTTTTGAAAAAAGGTTATTTGAAAATTTAAAACTAATTTCCAATCAATTGTCTTCATTAATTGCATTATTAACTTTTTAAATTAAACGTTTTTATCTAGAATGTAATGTTGTTTGTTTTTATTTTAAAGCGATTGTTTGGAAAATAAATATTGTTCAAAGAACAATCTCACTTCAGCCTTTACTAATCGGTGTCCGCAAAACTAATGATATGTGCTTGGCGGGGATACCTCTTCAGAAACAATGGAAACTAATATACATTGATATGTTTTCAACTTTTCAATGTATATTAGGTATTGATATTTACGTAAAACCGGATGATATAGTCATATCAAAGTTTCTTTAAATAGGTTGTTAGTTAAATTTATTCCACATCTCAAAAATCTCGTTTACTAGGATAAAAAATATTTACACGAGGTCTGTTCCCATCAACGACTAGGATACAAATGAACGATAGTGTCTCAGCACTGGCTTTTATACTTGTACCGGAAACTAAATATGCACAATCAAATCAAAATGAAGAAAATCTAATTTTGAAAATATAGGGCTACAATTGATAAGTAGATGGAATTATAATGTAGTAATTGCATTTTTTAATATCGACGGTTATTTTAAAGTTAACATCATTAAATAGATTTTAAAAAATTAATTCAGTTCCATATCTGCAATTGAGTTGCAAGGTAGTAAAAATACCCGAACCCTAACACTACGGTTAAGGTTAAGATTAAAAAGTAACCTTAACATTTAACCGCGTGTAAAATTAAAGAAATATATTTACCAGAGGTCTGTTCTCTTCAACTTCTGGGATACAAATGACCGATACTGTCTCAGCACTGGCTTTTATACTTGTACCGGAAACTAAATGTACACAATCCAATCAGAATTAAGAAAATTTAAATTTGAAAATAAAGGACTAAGATTGATAAGTACGTAAAATTATAATGTTATTTTCTTTTCTAATCGACATTTTTTGTAAAGTTTATATAATTAAATAAAATTTCAAACTTTACTTTGGTCCCATAAGAAATATGCAAATGAGTTGCAAGGTAGTAAAAATACCCTAACCCTAACCCTAACCCTGTAAAATAAAAGAAATATAATTACCAGAGGTCTGTTCTCTTCAATGTCCAGGATACAAATGAACGATACTGTCTCAGCTCTGTCTTTAATACTTGTACCGGAAACTATATGTACACAATCCAATCAGAATTAAGAAAATTTAAATTTGAAAATAAAGGACTAAGATTGATAAGTACATGGAATTATAATGTTATTTTATTTTAAAATCGACATTTTTGGTAAAGTTAATATAATTAAATAAAAGTTTAAACTTTATTTTGGTCCCATAAGAAATATGCAACTGAGTTGCAAGGTAGTAAAACTACCCTAACCCTAACACTTAGGTTAAGGTTTAAAGTAATAAATTCTAGAAAGTTGTCATCTTATTTAACTCTGAATGAAACTCTAATGTCGGAATGACAGATTTCGTATAACCCGTAGCATTTGTGTATGGCATTTACCAGGTATTTACTACTAGCATACGTGGATGCATTTGTAAGTCCTGCAGCCAACAGTTAGCGTTATACCAGGTGTTTACTAGAGTCTGTCATCAAACATTTAAAGAATCAATATAAGTTAAATAAGACAAACTTTCTACAAAAATTAAAAAGATATGCTTCTTGTAAATATAGAACTGATATGGATAATTTTCTGAAATTATGGTGTAGCATTTTTTTTTCAAATCGAATTTTTTTGTAAAATTAATATCACCAAATAAAATTTCAACATTAAATTTGGTCCCATAAAAATCTGCAACTGAGTTGCAAGGTAGTAAAAATACCCAAACCCTAACACTAAGGTTAAGGTTAAGGTTAAAAAGTAACCTTACCCTTAACCTTAACATTTAACCGCGTGTAAAATTAAAGAAATATATTTACCAGAGGTCTGTTCTCTTGAACGTCCTGGATACAAATGAACGATACTGTCTCAGCTCTGGCTTTTATACTTGTACCGGAAACTAAATGTACACAATCCAATCAGAATTAAGAAAATTTAAATTTGAAAATAAAGGACTAAGATTGATAAGTATGTAAAATTATAATGTTATTTTCTTTTCAAATCGACATTTTTTTGTAAAGTTTATATAATTAAATAAAATTTTAAACTTTACTTTGGTCCCATAAGAAATATGCAACTGAGTTGCAAGGTAGTAAAAATACCCTAACCCTAATACCAAGGTTAATGTTAAGGTTAAAAAGTAACCTTAGCCTTAACCTTAACATTTAACCGCGTGTAAAATTAAAGAAGTATAATTACCAGAGGTCTGTTCTCTTCAACGTCCAGGATACAAATGAATGATACTGTCTCAGCTCTGGCTTTTATACTTGTACCGGAAACTATATGTACACAATCCAATCAGAATTAAGAAGATTTAAATGTGAAAATAAAGGACCAATATTGATAAGTGCATGGAATTATAAAGTTATTTTATATTAAAATCAACATTTTTGGTAAAGTTAATATAATTAAATGAAATTTTAAACTTTACTTTGGTCCCATAAGAAATATGCAACTGAGTTGCAAGGTAGTAAAAATACCCTAACCCTAACCCTATCACTTAGGTTAAGGTTAAAAGTAACAAATTCTAGAAAGTTGTCATCTTATTTAACTCTGAATGAAACTCTAATGTCGGAATGACAGATTTCGTATAACCCGTAGCATTTGTGTATGGCATTTACCAGGTATTTACTACTAGCATACGTGGATGCATTTGTAAGTCCTGCAGCCAACAGTTAGCGTTATACCAGGTGTTTACTAGAGTCTGTCATCAAACATTTAAAGAATCAATATAAGTTAAATAAGACAAACTTCCTACAAAAATTAAAAAGATATGCTTTTTGTAAATATAGAACTGATATTGATAATTATCTGAAATCATGGTGTAGCATTATTTTTTTTCAAATCGAATTTTTTTGTAAAGTTAATATCATCAAAAGAAATTTTAACATTAAATTTGGTCCCATAAAAAATCTGCAACTGTGTTGCAGGGTAGTAAAAATACCCGAACCCTAATACCAAGGTTAATGTTAAGGTTAAAAAGTAACCTTAGCCTTAACCTTAACATTTAACCGCGTGTAAAATTAAAGAAGTATAATTACCAGAGGTCTGTCCTCTTCAACGTCCAGGATACAAATGAATGATACTGTCTCAGCTCTGGCTTTTATACTTGTACCGGAAACTATATGTACACAATCCAATCAGAATTAAGAAAATTTAAATGTGAAAATAAAGGACCAATATTGATAAGTGCATGGAATTATAAAGTTATTTTATATTAAAATCAACATTTTTGGTAAAGTTAATATAATTAAATGAAATTTTAAACTTTACTTTGGTCCCATAAGAAATATGCAACTGAGTTGCAAGGTAGTAAAAATACCCTAACCCTAACCCTAACACTTAGGTTAAGGTTAAAAGTAACAAATTCTAGAAAGTTGTCATGTTATTTAAGTCTGAATGAAACTCTAATGTCGGAATGACAGATTTCGTATAACCCGTAGCATTTGTATATGGCATTTACCAGGTATTTACTACTAGCATACGTGAATGCATTTGTAAGACCTGCAGCCAACAGTTAGCGTTATACCAGGTGTTTACTAGAGTCTGTCATCAAACATTTAAAGAATCAATATAAGTTAAATAAGACAAACTTTCTGCAAAAATTAAAAATATATGCTTTTTGTAAATATAGAACTGATATTGATAATTATCTGAAATCATGGTGTAGCATTTTTTTTTTTTCAATCAAATTTTTTTGTAAAGTTAATATCATCAAAAAAAATTTTAACATTAAATTTGGTCCCATAAAAAACGCTGTTGCAGGGTAGTAAAAATACCCGAACCCTAACACTAAGGTTAAGGTTAAGGTTAAAAAGTAACCTTACCCTTAACCTTAACATTTAACCGCTTGTAAAATTAGAGAAACATATTTACCAGAGGTCTGTTCTCTTCAACGTCCTGGATACAAATGAATGATATTGTCTCAGCACTGGCTTTTATACTTGTACCGGAAACTAAATGTACACAATTCAATCAGAATTAAGAAAATGTAAATTTGAAAATAATGGACTAAGATTGATAAGTACATGAAATTATAATGTTATTTTCTTTTCAAATCGACATTTTTTGTAAAGTTTATATTATTAAATAAAATTTTAAACTTTACTTTGGTCCGATAAGAAATATGCAACTGAGTTGCAAGGTAGTAAAAATACCCTAACCCTAACACCTTAACCTTAACCTTAACATTTAACCGCGTGTAAAATAAAAGAAATATAATTACCAGAGGTCTGTTCTCTTCAATGTCCAGGATACAAATGAACGATACTGTCTCAGCTCTGGCTTTTATACTTGTACCGGAAACTATATGTACATAATCCAATCAGAATTAAGAAAATTTATATTTGAAAATAAAGGACTAAGATTGATAAGTATATGGAATTATAATGTTATTTTATTTTAAAATCGACATTTTTGGTCAAGTTAATATAATTAAATAAAAGTTTAAACTTTATTTTGGTCCCATAAGAAATATGCAACTGAGTTGCAAGGTAGTAAAACTACCCTAACCCTAACATTTAGGTTAAGGTTAAAAGTAACAAATTCTAGAAAGTTGTCATCTCATTTAAGTCTGAATGAAACTCTAATGTCGGAATGACAGATTTCGTATAACCCGTAGCATTTGTGTATGGCATTTACCAGGTATTTACTACTAGCATACGTGGATGCATTTGTAAGTCCTGCAGCCAACAGTTAGCGTTATACCAGGTGTTTACTAGAGTCTGTCATCAAACATTTAAAGAATCAATATAAGTTAAATAAGACAAACTTTCTACAAAAATTAAAAAGATATGCTTTTTGTAAATATAGAACTGATATTGACAATTTTCTGAAATCATGGTGTAGCATTTTTTTTTTCAAATCGATTTTTTTTGTAAAATTAATATCATCAAATAAAATTTCAACATTAAATTTGGTCCCATAAAAAATCTGCAACTGAGCTGCAAGGTAGTAAAAATACCCAAACCCTAACACTAAGGTTAAGGTTAAGGTTAAAAAGTAACCTTACCCTTAACCTTAACATTTAACCGCGTGTAAAATTAAAGAAATATATTTACCAGAGGTCTGTTCTCTTGAACGTCCTGGATACAAATGAACGATACTGTCTCAGCTCTGGCTTTTATACTTGTACCGGAAACTAAATGTACACAATCCAATCAGAATTAAGAAAATTTAAATTTGAAAATAAAGGACTAAGATTGATAAGTACGTAAAATTATAATGTTATTTTCTTTTCAAATCGACATTTTTTTGTAAAGTTTATATAATTAAATAAAATTTTAAACTTTACTTTGGTCCCATAAGAAATATGCAACTGAGTTGCAAGGTAGTAAAAATACCCTAACCCTAATACCAAGGTTAATGTTAAGGTTAAAAAGTAACCTTAGCCTTAACCTTAACATTTAACCGCGTGTAAAATGAAAGAAGTATAATTACCAGAGGTCTGTTCTCTTCAACGTCCAGGATACAAATGAATGATACTGTCTCAGCTCTGGCTTTTATACTTGTACCGGAAACTATATGTACACAATCCAATCAGAATTAAGAAAATTTAAATGTGAAAATAAAGGACCAATATTGATAAGTGCATGGAATTATAAAGTTATTTTATATTAAAATCAACATTTTTGGTAAAGTTAATATAATTAAATGAAATTTTAAACTTTACTTTGGTCCCATAAGAAATATGCAACTGAGTTGCAAGGTAGTAAAAATACCCTAACCCTAACCCTAACACTTAGGTTAAGGTTAAAAGTAACAAATTCTAGAAAGTTGTCATCTTATTTAAGTCTGAATGAAACTCTAATGTCGGAATGACAGATTTCGTATAACCCGTAGCATTTGTGTATGGCATTTACCAGGTATTTACTACTAGCATACGTGGATGCATTTGTAAGTCCTGCAGCCAACAGTTAGCGTTATACCAGGTGTTTACTACAGTCTGTCATCAAACATTTAAAGAATCAATATAAGTTAAATAAGACAAACTTTCTACAAAAATTAAAAAGATATGCTTTTTGTAAATATAGAACTGATATTGATAATTATCTGAAATCATGGTGTAGCATTATTTTTTTTCAAATCGAATTTTTTTGTAAAGTTAATATCATCAAAAGAAATTTTAACATTAAATTTGGTCCCATAAAAAATCTGCAACTGTGTTGCAGGGTAGTAAAAATACCCGAACCCTAATACCAAGGTTAATGTTAAGGTTAAAAAGTAACCTTAGCCTTAACCTTAACATTTAACCGCGTGTAAAATTAAAGAAGTATAATTACCAGAGGTCTGTCCTCTTCAACGTCCAGGATACAAATGAATGATACTGTCTCAGCTCTGGCTTTTATACTTGTACCGGAAACTATATGTACACAATCCAATCAGAATTAAGAAAATTTAAATGTGAAAATAAAGGACCAATATTGATAAGTGCATGGAATTATAAAGTTATTTTATATTAAAATCAACATTTTTGGTAAAGTTAATATAATTAAATGAAATTTTAAACTTTACTTTGGTCCCATAAGAAATATGCAACTGAGTTGCAAGGTAGTAAAAATACCCTAACCCTAACCCTAACACTTAGGTTAAGGTTAAAAGTAACAAATTCTAGAAAGTTGTCATGTTATTTAAGTCTGAATGAAACTCTAATGTCGGAATGACAGATTTCGTATAACCCGTAGCATTTGTATATGGCATTTACCAGGTATTTACTACTAGCATACGTGAATGCATTTGTAAGTCCTGCAGCCAACAGTTAGCGTTATACCAGGTGTTTACTAGAGTCTGTCATCAAACATTTAAAGAATCAATATAAGTTAAATAAGACAAACTTTCTGCAAAAATTAAAAATATATGCTTTTTGTAAATATAGAACTGATATTGATAATTATCTGAAATCATGGTGTAGCATTTTTTTTTTTTTTCAATCGAATTTTTTTGTAAAGTTAATATCATCAAAAAAAATTTTAACATTAAATTTGGTCCCATAAAAAACTGCAACTCTGTTGCAGGGTAGTAAAAATACCCTAACCCTAACCCTAACCCTAACCCTAACCCTAACCCTAACCCTAACCCTAACCCTAACCCTAACCCTAACCCTATAATTTAATACAATTTTAAACTTTACTTTGGTCCCATAAGAAATCTGCAACTGAGTTGCAAGGTAGTAAAAATACCCTAACCCTAACACTAAGGTTAAGGTTAAAATTAAAAAATAACCTTAACCTTAACCTTAACATTTAACCGCGTGTAAAATTAAAGAAATATATTTACCAGAGGTCTGTTCTCTTCAACGTCTAGGATACATATGAACGATACTGTGTCAGCACTGGCTTTTATACCTGTACTGGGAACTAAATTTACACAATCCAATCTGAATTAAGAAAATTTAAATTTGAAAATAAAGGACTAAGATTGATAAGTACATGGAATTATTATATTATTTTATTTCATAATCGACATTTTTTGTAAAGTTAATATAATTAAATACAATTTTAAACTTTACTTTGGTCCCATAAGAAATCTGCAACTGAGATGCAAGGTAGTAAAAATGACCCTAAACCCAACTCTAAGGTTAAGGTTAAGGTTAAAAAGTAACCTTAACCTTAACCTTAACATTTAACCGCGTGTAAAATTAAAGAAATATTTTTACCAGAGGTCTGTTCTCTTCAACGTCTAGGATACAAATGAACGATACTGTCTCAGCACTGGCTTTTATACTTGTACTGGGAACTAAATGTACACAATCCAATCTGAATTAAGAAGATTTAAATTTGAAAATAAAGAACTAAGATTGATAAGTACATGGAATTATTATATTATTTTATTTTAAAATTGACATTTTTTGTAAAGTTAATATAATTAAATACAATTTTAAACT
Organism: Arcuatula senhousia; assembly: GCA_963971305.1. Classification (NCBI taxonomy): domain Eukaryota; kingdom Metazoa; phylum Mollusca; class Bivalvia; order Mytilida; family Mytilidae; genus Arcuatula; species Arcuatula senhousia. The sequence continues at coordinate 55,247 of CAXARO010000172.1, read as the reverse complement.
TTACTTTGGTCCCATAAGAAATCTGCAACTGAGTTGCAAGGTAGTAAAAATACCCTAACCCTAACACTAAGGTTAAGGTTAAAAAGTAACCTTAACCTGAACCTTAACATTTAACCGCGTGTAAAATTAAAGAAATATATTTACCAGAGGTCTGTTCTCTTCAACGTCTAGGATACATATGAACGATACTGTGTCAGCACTGGCTTTTATACTTGTACTGGGAACTTAATGTACACAATCCAATCTGAATTAAGAAAATTTAAATTTGAAAATAAAGGACTAAGATTGATAAGTACATGGAATTATTATATTATTTTATTTCATAATCGACATTTTTTGTAAAGTTAATATAATTAAATACAATTTTAAACTTTACTTTGGTCCCATAAGAAATCTGCAACTGAGTTGCAAGGTAGTAAAAATGACCCTAACCCCAACTCTAAGGTTAAGGTTAAGGTTAAAAAGTAACCTTAACCTTAACCTTAACATTTAACCGCGTGTAAAATTAAAGAAATATATTTACCAGAGGTCTGTTCTCTTCAACGTCTAGGATACATATGAACGATACTGTGTCAGCACTGGCTTTTATACTTGTACTGGGAACTAAATGTACACAATCCAATCTGAATTAAGAAAATTTAAATTTGAAAATAAAGGACTAAGATTGATAAGTACATGGAATTATTATATTATTTTATTTTAAAATTGACATTTTATGTAAAGTTAATATAATTAAATAAAATATTTAAACTTTACTTTGGTCCCATAAGAAATCTGCAACTGAGTTGCATGGTACTAAAAATGACCCTAACCCTAACTCTAAGGTTAAGGTTAAGGTTAAAAAGTAACCTTAACCTTAACCTTAACATTTAACCGCGTGTAAAATTAAAGAAATATATTTACCAGAGGTCTGTTCTCTTCAACGTCTAGGATACAAATGAACGATACTGTCTCAGCACTGGCTTTTATACTTGTACTGGGAACTAAATGTACACAATCCAATCTGAATTAAGAAGATTTAAATTTGAAAATAAAGAACTAAGATTGATAAGTACATGGAATTATAATGCTATTTTATTCTAAAATCGACATTTTTTGTAAAGTTAATATAATTAAATACAATTTTAAACTTTACTTTGGTCCCATAAGAAATCTGCAACTGAGTTGCATGGTACTAAAAATGACCCTAACCCTAACTCTAAGGTTAAGGTTAAGGTTAAAAAGTAACCTTAACCTTAACCTTAACATTTAACCGCGTGTAAAATTAAAGAAATATATTTACCAGAGGTCTGTTCTCTTCAACGTCTAGGATACAAATGAACGATACTGTCTCAGCACTGGCTTTTATACTTGTACTGGGAACAAAATGTACACAATCCAATCTGAATTAAGAAGATTTAAATTTGAAAATAAAGAACTAAGATTGATAAGTACATGGAATTATAATGCTATTTTATTCTAAAATCGACATTTTTTGTAAAGTTAATATAATTAAATACAATTTTAAACTTTACTTTGGTCCCATAAGAAATCTGCAACTGAGTTGCAAGGTAGTAAAAATACCCTAACCCTAACACTAAGGTTAAGGTTAAGGTTAAAAAGTAACCTTAACTTTAACCTAAACATTTAACCGCGTGTAAAATTAAAGAAATATATTTACCAGAGGTCTGTTCTCTTCAACGTCTAGGATGGTAATGAACGATGCTGTCTCAGGACTGTCTGAAGGTAAGGTGCCATAAAACCTGGTTCTACCCACCATTTCTTATGAAATGTATGCACTAAGTCACTACCCTTTCGATCTTCATTTGTTTCTGATATGTCTACCTTGTTTTGTCTTTCTTTGATATATCAGATTGTTGTTCCCATTTCAATATTTTTGTTATTTTTTTCAAACCATTTTTGAAGGACAATGATTCCAGATCTATTTCTCTCGAGTAAATGTGGTTTACACATTGGAATGTATCAGTGATTGGTAATATAAAATATGTCACTTTGTACTTCTTTTATTATTGGAATATGCATAACTTCACGCACAATATCACTGATTGTTTTAATATATATATAAGTGCTTTCAAAATACTAAGTAAGAATAACAATACACAGTGCAAAAAAGTATCAATTTAAACACTGAGCGTATTTAAATCGCATATTTCAGCAATTTTTTTTACCATATATGTACATAATACTATACACAAAAAAATCGTATCTCTATGCTTCTCTCAAAATATTAGTGTCTTAATACAAACAAAGTGTATATAATGTAAAGTTCAGCTCTACTACAAAAGCGAGAAAAAACAAATTTAAAACAAGTACATATTGTTATTACATTTATGGGAGTTCAACTATCATAGTATTAACAGTTTATATTTATCAATAGTTTCAGCTAAACATCAACAAAGTTCATAAATTTAAACCATGTCACTTTGTATATTTATCATTATGTGTGTTAAACTCTCCAACACATTTCAATAAACTTTTAGAAACATAAAATACATCTTCAAAAAGTGGAAAAAAGTGTCTTACCTTGCAATGAAAGTACACACTCAAGTAGTAATTATTTTCTCTACTGCATTAAGAACACTTTCCTGAATGTGTGTTATTTTTTTTTATCCCGTCAACAAACCTTTTTACCAAATATGTACAGTTTACTTTATACAAAAAAATAAACATATCTTTATGCTTCTCTCAAAATATTAATGTCTTAATACAAAGAAGGTGTATTCAATATTTAGTTCAGCTTTATTACAAAAGCGAAAAAAGTAAATTTAATACAATTACATACTGTTATCACTATAATGAGAGTTCAACTATCATACTACAACTAGTTAAATTTACCAATAACTTTAGATAAACATCAATAAAATACACAGAGTTAAATAATGTCACTTTGTATCATTACAATCATATGTGTTAAACTTTCCAACACATTTCAATATACTTAAAAAACATAAAATACATCTTTGAACAGTGAAAAAAGTGTCTGACCTTGCAATGAAAGTTCACAAACTGGTAGTAATGACTTCCCCTACTGCATTTATAACACTTTCCTGAATGTTTTTTTAACCCGTCAACAAAGTCAGCTATTTCACTACAGTTCCAAGTCGAATCAAATTTTTAAGCTTTTCTGAGCATACTTTTATGCAAATTGTCAATCTTTGTACACACTTTAAGATAGTTTTCTGTGCTTTTTGTCCAAAAGCCCTTTTCAGCACCCTCTGAGTAAATTGTATCTTTAAAGTTGGAGGTCCTCGAAAAGTTTGGTGACTGACATTTTCCCTCTAAAAACGATAAACCACCAGTGTTTTGTTTTTTCCATGACCATTTTTGTTTAAGTCTTTTTGAGGTAGCCTTGAAGTCTTGGGCTGGACGCTTACTTGCACGTGCGGTTTTTATCGGAGACATTTTCCCCAGTTGTTGCGTAGATTCTGACGTGCTGTTTTGTGTCCCTTTATTCTTTTCTACTGGAGTGGGGCCTGTGAAGACCGATTCCTCTTGACCGTCATAACTACTGGAATGGTTTTCAGTACAGTCAGTGTCTGATTTGGCAATAAAATTTAACTCTCCTGCAGCAATAATTCCCTCTACTACATTTGGAAGATTTTCAACACTTTTTTGAAAGTTTGTCACTTTTTCATCTAGAGTTTCAATTGCTTTTTCAAACCCATCTTTAAAGTCCGCTACCTCTCTGTAGTCTCGTTTCAATTGTTTTACACTTTGTTCGAGGCTGGGGATTATCTTTTCAACGCTTCGTCGTACGCGGTGATTTCTTCTTCAATCTTGTCCATTTTCTCTTCCAGAGTTTCTGTTTTCGATACCTTATCTTCTAGTTGTTTTATTCTGACACATATCATTGTTTTATCTTTTGGTGAATTTTCGTTTAGTCTTGTGATTTTTTCTTTGATTTCATTATTGGTAGAAGCAATGTTTTTCTCAAAACTAGCAACACCAGCTTTGATTTGACCAAAAGCTAGCGAGCCATATTCTTCTCTTAGTGCAATTATTTCTAATCGCAACTCTTGTGTTGCTTGTCCAATCCCGTGCTTTACAAGGCATTCGATTGCATCGATCGTTATTCCTATTGGAAAAATATAAAGTTAATTATTCATAACCCGTAGCATTTGTGTATGGCATTTACCAGGCATTTACTACTAGCATACGTGAATGCATTTGTAAGTCCTGCAGCCAACAGTTAGCGTTATACCAGGTGTTTACTAAGGTCTGTCATCAAACATTTAAAGAATCAATATAAGTTAAATAAGACAAACTTTCTACAAAAATTAAAAAGATATGCTTTTTGTAAATATAGAACTGATATTGATAATTATCTGAAATCAAGGTGTAGCATTTTTTTTTAAGTCGAATTTTTTTGTAAAGTTAATATCATCAAATAAAATTTTAACATTAAATTTGGTTCCATAAAAAATCTGCAACTGAGTTGCAGGGTAGTAAAAATACCGGAACCCTAACACTAAGGTTAAGGTTAAAAAGTAACCTTACCCTTAACCTTAACATTTAACCGCGTTTAAAATTAAAGAAATATATTTACCAGAAGTCTGTTCTCTTCAACGTCCAGGATACAAATGAACGATACTGTCTCAGCACTGGCTTTTATACTTGTACCGGAAACTAAATGTACACAATCCAATCAGAATTAAGAAAATTTAAATTTAAAAATAAAGGACTAAGATTGATAAGTACATGAAATTATAATGTTATTTTCTTTTCAAATCGACATTTTTGTAAAGTTTATATAATGAAATAAAATTTTAAACATTACTTTGGTCCCATAAGAAATATGCAACTGAGTTGAAAGGTAGTAAAAATACCCTAATCCTAACACTAAGGTTAAGGTTAAAAGTAACAACTTCTAGACAGTTGTCATCTTATTTAACTCTGAATGAAACTCTAATGTCGGAATGACCGATTTCGTATAACCCGTAGCATTTGTGTATGGCATTTACCAGGTATTTACTACTAGCATACGTGGATGCATTTGTAAGTCCTGCAGCCAACAGTAAGCGTTATACCAGGTGTTTACTACAGTCTGTCATCAAACATTTAAAGAATCAATATAAGTTAAATAAGACAAACTTTCTACAAAAATTAAAAAGATATACTTTTTGTAAATATAGAACTGATATTGATAATTATCTGAAGTCATGGTGTAGCATTTTTTTTTCAAATCTAATTTTTTTGTAAAGTTAATATCATCAAATAAAATTTTAACATTAAATTTGGTCCCATAAAAAATCTACAACTGAGTTGCAAGGTAGTAAAAATACCCAAACCCTAACACTAAGGTTAAGGTTAAGGTTAAAAAGTAACCTTACCCTTAACCTTAACATTTAACCGCGTGTATAATTAAAGAAATATATTTACCAGAGGTCTGTTCTCTTGAACGTCCTGGATACAAATGAACGATACTGTCTCAGCACTGGCTTTTATACTTGTACTAGGAACGAAATGTACACAATCCAATCTGAATTAAGAAAATTTAAATTTGAAAATAAAGGACTAAGATTGATAAGTACATGGATTTATAATGCTATTTTATTTTAAAATCGACATTTTTGTAAAGTTAATATAATTAAATACAATTTTAAACTTTACTTTGGTCCCATAAGAAATCTGCAACTGAGTTGCAAGGTAGTAAAAATACCCTAACCCTAACACTAAGGTTAAGTTTAAGGTTAAAAAGTAACCTTAACCTTAACCTTAACATTTAACCGCGTGTAAAATTAAAGAAATATATTTACCAGAGGTCTGTTCTCTTCAACGTCTAGGATACATATGAACGATACTGTGTCAGCACTGGCTTTTATACTTGTACTGGGAACTAAATGTACACAATCCAATCTGAATTAAGAAAATTTAAATTTGAAAATAAAGGACTAAGATTGATAAGTACATGGAATTATTATATTATTCTATTTTAAAATTGACATTTTTTGTAAAGTTAATATAATTAAATACAATTTTAAACTTTACTTTGGTCCCATAAGAAATCTGCAACTGAGTTGCAAGGTAGTAAAAATCACCCTAACCCTAACCCTAACCCTTGTAAAGTTAATATCATCAAATAAAATTTTAACATTAAATTTGGTCCCATAAAAAATCTGCAACTGAATTGCAAGGTAGTAAAAATACCCTAACCCTAACCCTAACCCTAACTTTTGTGGTCATATAAAACAATTTAAATAATTATGAAAGGTTTCATTAAGTTTCATTGATATCAATAGATCAGATTAAAAACAGTCATACCTAGTCACAAAGTTCTGTTAATGGTTTATAAATGGCTAATTAAATATCTGTATCCAAAATGTCAATGGGATATCAAATGCATAACAAAATATTTGAGCATCCCTGAAGTCCATCCATGTAAAGAGTTTTATAAAACATTTTTGTTCGTCAACCTGAAAATTGGTTCCTGTATCCTCTAAATGGTCTTTAACAAGTTTCAGATGATCGATGTTACTGATAAATAGTTGATACACCGCAGACATTTCTGTAAATACAATAATAAATACAAGTACCAATATACTGTAAATAATAACAAAGAACTAAAATTGTAATACATTTTAAGCTAATACATTATGTCTTTCCAAATTGAAATAACCCTAACCAAAAATTCAGGGCAAGTTTTTATTCACTGGCTTAGAAAAATTCTAGAAAGTTGTCATCTTATTTAATTCTGAATGAAGCTCAAATGTTGAAATGACAGATTTCGTTAAACCCGTAGCATTAGTGTATAGCATTTACCAGGTATTTACTACTAGCATACGTTGACGCATGTGTAAGGCCTGCAGTCAACAGTAAGCATTATACCAGGTGTTAATCAGAGTCTGTCATCAAACATTTAAAGAATTAATATAAATTAAATAAGACTAACATTCAACGTGAATTATAAAGATATGCTTTTTGTAAATATAGAACTGATATTGAAAATTACATGAAATCATGGTGTAGTGATTTTATTTCTTAATCGAATGTTTTAGTAAAGTTAATATCATCAAATATAATTTTAACCTAAAATTTGGTCCCATATCTGCAACTGAGTTGCAAGGTAGTAAAAATACCCTTACCCTAACTCTAAGGTTAAGGCTAAGGTAAAAAAGTAACCTTAACCTTAACCTTAACATTTAACCGCGTGTAAAATTAAAGAAATATATTTACCAGAGATCTGTTCTCTTCAACGTCTAGGATACAAATGAACAATACTGTCTCACCACTGGCTTTTATACTTGTACCGGAAACTAAATATACACAATCCAATCAGAATTAAGAAAATTTAAATTTGAAAATAAAGGACTAAGATTGATAAGTGCATGGAATTATAATGTTATTTTATTTTAAAATCGACATTTTTGGTAAAGTTAATATAATTAAATAAAAGTTTAAACTTTATTGTGGTCCCATAAGAAATATGCAACTGAGTTGCAAGGTAGTAAAACTACCCTAACCCTAACACCTAGGTTAAGGTTAAAAGTAACAAATTCTAGAAAGTTGTCATCTTATTTAACTCTGAATGAAACTCTAATGTCGGAATGACATATTTCGTATAACCCGTAGCATTTGTGTATGGCATTTACCAGGTATTTTCTACTAGCATACGTGGATGCATTTGTAAGTCCTGCAGCCAACAGTTACCGTTATACCAGGTGTTTACTAGAGTCTGTCATCAAACATTTAAAGAATCAATATAAGTTAGATAAGACAAACTTTCTACAAAAATTAAAAAGATATGTTTTTTTGTAAATATAGAACTGATATTGATAATGACATGAAATCATGGTGTAGTAATTTCCTTTGCAAATCGATTTTTTTTGTAAAGTTAATATCATCAAATAAAATTTTAACCTTAAATTTGGTCCCATAAAAAATCTGCAACTGAATTGCAAGGTAGTAAAAATACCCGAACCCTAACACTAAGGTCAAGGTTAAGGTTAAAAAGTAACCTTAACCTTAACTTTAACATTTAACCGCGTGTAAAATTAAAGAAATATATTTACCAGAGGTCTGTTCTCTTCAACGTCTAGGATACATATGAACGATACTGTGTCAGCACTGGCTTTAATACTTGTACGATCGTTATTCCTATTGGAAAAATATAAAGTTAATTATTCATAACCCGTAGCATTTGTGTATGGCATTTACCAGGCATTTACTACTAGCATACGTGAATGCATTTGTAAGTCCTGCAGCCAACAGTTAGCGTTATACCAGGTGTTTACTAAGGTCTGTCATCAAACATTTAAAGAATCAATATAAGTTAAATAAGACAAACTTTCTACAAAAATTAAAAAGATATGCTTTTTGTAAATATAGAACTGATATTGATAATTATCTGAAATCAAGGTGTAGCATTTTTTTTTAAGTCGAATTTTTTTGTAAAGTTAATATCATCAAATAAAATTTTAACATTAAATTTGGTTCCATAAAAAATCTGCAACTGAGTTGCAGGGTAGTAAAAATACCGGAACCCTAACACTAAGGTTAAGGTTAAAAAGTAACCTTACCCTTAACCTTAACATTTAACCGCGTTTAAAATTAAAGAAATATATTTACCAGAAGTCTGTTCTCTTCAACGTCCAGGATACAAATGAACGATACTGTCTCAGCACTGGCTTTTATACTTGTACCGGAAACTAAATGTACACAATCCAATCAGAATTAAGAAAATTTAAATTTAAAAATAAAGGACTAAGATTGATAAGTACATGAAATTATAATGTTATTTTCTTTTCAAATCGACATTTTTGTAAAGTTTATATAATGAAATAAAATTTTAAACATTACTTTGGTCCCATAAGAAATATGCAACTGAGTTGAAAGGTAGTAAAAATACCCTAATCCTAACACTAAGGTTAAGGTTAAAAGTAACAACTTCTAGACAGTTGTCATCTTATTTAACTCTGAATGAAACTCTAATGTCGGAATGACCGATTTCGTATAACCCGTAGCATTTGTGTATGGCATTTACCAGGTATTTACTACTAGCATACGTGGATGCATTTGTAAGTCCTGCAGCCAACAGTAAGCGTTATACCAGGTGTTTACTACAGTCTGTCATCAAACATTTAAAGAATCAATATAAGTTAAATAAGACAAACTTTCTACAAAAATTAAAAAGATATACTTTTTGTAAATATAGAACTGATATTGATAATTATCTGAAGTCATTGTGTAGCATTTTTTTTTCAAATCTAATTTTTTTGTAAAGTTAATATCATCAAATAAAATTTTAACATTAAATTTGGTCCCATAAAAAATCTACAACTGAGTTGCAAGGTAGTAAAAATACCCAAACCCTAACACTAAGGTTAAGGTTAAGGTTAAAAAGTAACCTTACCCTTAACCTTAACATTTAACCGCGTGTATAATTAAAGAAATATATTTACCAGAGGTCTGTTCTCTTGAACGTCCTGGATACAAATGAACGATACTGTCTCAGCACTGGCTTTTATACTTGTACTAGGAACGAAATGTACACAATCCAATCTGAATTAAGAAAATTTAAATTTGAAAATAAAGGACTAAGATTGATAAGTACATGGATTTATAATGCTATTTTATTTTAAAATCGACATTTTTGTAAAGTTAATATAATTAAATACAATTTTAAACTTTACTTTGGTCCCATAAGAAATCTGCAACTGAGTTGCAAGGTAGTAAAAATACCCTAACCCTAACACTAAGGTTAAGTTTAAGGTTAAAAAGTAACCTTAACCTTAACCTTAACATTTAACCGCGTGTAAAATTAAAGAAATATATTTACCAGAGGTCTGTTCTCTTCAACGTCTAGGATACATATGAACGATACTGTGTCAGCACTGGCTTTTATACTTGTACTGGGAACTAAATGTACACAATCCAATCTGAATTAAGAAAATTTAAATTTGAAAATAAAGGACTAAGATTGATAAGTACATGGAATTATTATATTATTCTATTTTAAAATTGACATTTTTTGTAAAGTTAATATAATTAAATACAATTTTAAACTTTACTTTGGTCCCATAAGAAATCTGCAACTGAGTTGCAAGGTAGTAAAAATCACCCTAACCCTAACCCTAACCCTTGTAAAGTTAATATCATCAAATAAAATTTTAACATTAAATTTGGTCCCATAAAAAATCTGCAACTGAATTGCAAGGTAGTAAAAATACCCTAACCCTAACCCTAACCCTAACTTTTGTGGTCATATAAAACAATTTAAATAATTATGAAAGGTTTCATTAAGTTTCATTGATATCAATAGATCAGATTAAAAACAGTCATACCTAGTCACAAAGTTCTGTTAATGGTTTATAAATGGCTAATTAAATATCTGTATCCAAAATGTCAATGGGATATCAAATGCATAACAAAATATTTGAGCATCCCTGAAGTCCATCCATGTAAAGAGTTTTATAAAACATTTTTGTTCGTCAACCTGAAAATTGGTTCCTGTATCCTCTAAATGGTCTTTAACAAGTTTCAGATGATCGATGTTACTGATAAATAGTTGATACACCGCAGACATTTCTGTAAATACAATAATAAATACAAGTACCAATATACTGTAAATAATAACAAAGAACTAAAATTGTAATACATTTTAAGCTAATACATTATGTCTTTCCAAATTGAAATAACCCTAACCAAAAATTCAGGGCAAGTTTTTATTCACTGGCTTAGAAAAATTCTAGAAAGTTGTCATCTTATTTAATTCTGAATGAAGCTCAAATGTTGAAATGACAGATTTCGTTAAACCCGTAGCATTAGTGTATAGCATTTACCAGGTATTTACTACTAGCATACGTTGACGCATGTGTAAGGCCTGCAGTCAACAGTAAGCATTATACCAGGTGTTAATCAGAGTCTGTCATCAAACATTTAAAGAATTAATATAAATTAAATAAGACTAACATTCAACGTGAATTATAAAGATATGCTTTTTGTAAATATAGAACTGATATTGAAAATTACATGAAATCATGGTGTAGTGATTTTATTTCTTAATCGAATGTTTTAGTAAAGTTAATATCATCAAATATAATTTTAACCTAAAATTTGGTCCCATATCTGCAACTGAGTTGCAAGGTAGTAAAAATACCCTTACCCTAACTCTAAGGTTAAGGCTAAGGTAAAAAAGTAACCTTAACCTTAACCTTAACATTTAACCGCGTGTAAAATTAAAGAAATATATTTACCAGAGATCTGTTCTCTTCAACGTCTAGGATACAAATGAACAATACTGTCTCACCACTGGCTTTTATACTTGTACCGGAAACTAAATATACACAATCCAATCAGAATTAAGAAAATTTAAATTTGAAAATAAAGGACTAAGATTGATAAGTGCATGGAATTATAATGTTATTTTATTTTAAAATCGACATTTTTGGTAAAGTTAATATAATTAAATAAAAGTTTAAACTTTATTGTGGTCCCATAAGAAATATGCAACTGAGTTGCAAGGTAGTAAAACTACCCTAACCCTAACACCTAGGTTAAGGTTAAAAGTAACAAATTCTAGAAAGTTGTCATCTTATTTAACTCTGAATGAAACTCTAATGTCGGAATGACATATTTCGTATAACCCGTAGCATTTGTGTATGGCATTTACCAGGTATTTTCTACTAGCATACGTGGATGCATTTGTAAGTCCTGCAGCCAACAGTTACCGTTATACCAGGTGTTTACTAGAGTCTGTCATCAAACATTTAAAGAATCAATATAAGTTAGATAAGACAAACTTTCTACAAAAATTAAAAAGATATGTTTTTTTGTAAATATAGAACTGATATTGATAATGACATGAAATCATGGTGTAGTAATTTCCTTTGCAAATCGATTTTTTTTGTAAAGTTAATATCATCAAATAAAATTTTAACCTTAAATTTGGTCCCATAAAAAATCTGCAACTGAATTGCAAGGTAGTAAAAATACCCGAACCCTAACACTAAGGTCAAGGTTAAGGTTAAAAAGTAACCTTAACCTTAACTTTAACATTTAACCGCGTGTAAAATTAAAGAAATATATTTACCAGAGGTATGTTCTCTTCAGCGTCTAGGATACAAATGAACGATACTGTCTCAGCACTGGCTTTTATACGTGTACCGGAAACTAAATGTACACAATCCAATCAGAATTAAGAAAATTTAAATTTGAAAATAAAGGACTAAGATTGACAAGTACATGGAATTTTACTGTCATTTTATTTTAAAATCGACATTTTTTGTAAAGTTAATGTAATTAAATAAAATTTTAAACTTTACTTTGGTCCAATAAAAAATCTGTAACTAAGCTGCAAGGAAGTAAAAATACCCTAACCCTAACACTAAGGTGAAGGTTAAGGTTAAAAAGCAACCTTAACTTTAACATTTAACCGCTTGTAAAATTAAAGAAATATATTTACCAGAGGTCTGTTCTCTTCAACGTCTAGGATACAAATGAACGATTCTGTCTCAGCACGGGCTTTTATACTTGTACTGGAAACTAAATGTACACAATCCAATCAGAATTAAGACAATTTAAATTTGAAAAAAAAGGACTAAGATTGATAAGTACATGGATTTATAATCTCATTTTATTTTAATATCGATTTTTTTTGTAAAGTTAATATCATCAAATAAAATTTTAACCTTAAATTTGCCAGGTAGTAAAAATACCCTTACTCTAACCTTTCAACACTTTTTTGGAATGTGTGTTGCTTATTAACCAGATTTTCAATTGTTTATTCAAACTCACTTTTAAAGTCCACCATTACCATATAGTCCCGTTTCAATTGTTTCACACTTTCTACGAGGCTTGGGATTATCTGTTTAAACGCTTCGTCGCACGTGTTGAGTTCATCTTCAATCTTGTCCATTCTCTCTTCCAGAGTCTTTGTTTTTGATACCTTATCTTCTAGTTGTTTTATTCCTACACATATCATTGTCTTTTTTTAGGATTTTTGGCTTAGTCTGGTAAATTTGTCTTTGATTTCAGCATCTTTAAATGCAATGTTTTTGTCCAGATTAGCAACGTTAGCTTTGATTTGGTTAAAAACCCGTGAGTCGCATTCTTCTCTCAATGTGGTTTTTCCGATCTCAACTCTTGTGTTGCTTGTTAAATATCATGTTTTATAAGGGATTCAAATGAGTCGATCGTGATTTTTTGTATCGTGTTTTCTTTTGGTTATGTTGGAATTCATGTTCTGGCTTTCCAAAAGAGTAACTTATGACGAACATGTCATCTAATTTTTGTTCAATGTTATAGTGTGGCTCTCCACTGGGAATAAGCTATGAATTCATCATACGTCTGGTCATCTGTATTGTCAATTAGCATTTTCATGACCTTGCAATGAAAATGCACGCTCCTGTTGTAATGATTTTCTGTACTCCATTCAGAACACTTTCCTGGATGTTTGATTTTGCAATGAAATTAAACTCTCCTGAGGTCATGATTTTTTGTACTACATTTGGAAGATGTTCAACACTTTTTTAAATGTGTGTTGCTTATTAACCAAATTTTCAATTGCTTATTCAAACTCACTTTTAAAGTCCGCCATTTCCATATAGTTCCGTTTCACACTTTCGACAGGGCTTGGGATTATCTGTTCTAACGCTTCGTCGCACGTATTGGGTTCATCTTCAATCTTGTCCATTCTCTCTTCCAGAGTCTTTTAAAGTCCGCCATTTCCATATAGTCCCGTTTCAATTGTTTCACACTTTCGACGAGGCTTAAGATTATCTGTTCAAACGCTTCGTCGCACTTGCTGGGTTCATCTTCAATCTTGTCCATTCTCTCTTCCAGAGTCTTTGTTTTTGATACCTTATCTTCTAGTTGTTTTATTCCTACACATATCATTGTCTTATCTTTTTAGGATTTGTTGCTTAGTCTGGTCAATTTGTCTCTTAGTTTAGCATCTTTAAATGCAATGTATTTGTCCAGATTAGCAGCACTAGCTTTGATTTGGCCAAAAACCAGTGAGTCGTATTCTTCTCTCAATGTGATTATTTCCGATCTCAACTCTTTTGTTGTTTGTTAAGTATCTTGTTTTATACGGGATTCAAATGCGTCAATCGTTATTTCTTGTATCTTGTTTTCTATTGGTCATTTTGGCATTCAACTTTCGCCTTTTCAAAAGAGTAACTTAGTGACGATCATGTCATCTTATTTTTGTTCAATGTTATATTGTTCCTTTCCACTGGGAACGAAGCTGTGAATACATCATATGTCTGGTCATCTTTTTTGTTATTTAGCAATTTCATTCATTTCCTTCATATATCTTAAAAGAGTGAAAAATATGTCTGATCTTACAATGAAGTAAACGCTCCGGTGGTAATGTTTTTTCTCTACTGCATTCAGAACACTTTCCTGGATGTTCGTTGCCTTTGCATCTAGAGTCTCTATATATTGTGTTACCCGTCACTAAAGTAAACTATTTCACAGTAGTCTCAATCCAAATCAAATCTTTATATGCTTTTGTAAGCATATTTTTATGCAAATTTGCAATCTGTGAACACACTTTGAGATAGTGCTCTGTTCTTTTGATCCAAAAACCGTTTTCAGCACCCTCTGAGTAAACTGTATCTTTAAAGTGTGAGGTCCTCGAAAACATTTGAGATTGACATTTCCCCTCTTAATATGATAGACTTCTAGGATTTGTTTTGCCATGTCCATTTTTGTTTCAGTTTTTTGCGGTAGCTCTCGAGTCTTGAGCTGGACACTTAAATGCATATGAGGTATTTATCAATTACCTGCGTTTTAGTTGTTGCGTAGACTCTGACGTTTTATTTTGTGTTCATTTAGTTTTTTTTTCAACTTGGGTGTAGGCTGTGAAGACCGGGTTTTACTGACAATCATTAGTATGATTAAAGTTCAATCAATGTCTGATTTTCAATGAAATTAACCTCTCCTGAGGTCATGATTTTTTCTACTACATTTGGAAGATTTCCAAAACTTTTTTGAATGTTTTTTGCTTATTATCCAGATTTTCAATTGCTTATTCAAACCCGCCTTTAAAGTCCGCCATTTCAATTTAGTCCTGTTTTAATTATTGCACACTTTCTACGAAGCTGGGGATTATCTGTTCAAACGCTTCGTCGCACGTATTGAGTTCTTCAATCTTGTCCATTCTCCCTTCTAGAGTCTTTGTTTCTGATACCTTATATTCTAGTTGTTTTATACTAACACATATAAATGTCTTATCTTTTGAGGAATTTCCGCTTAGTCTTGTCATTTTGTCTTTGATTTCAGCATCTTTAGATGTTATGTTTTTTTGTCCAGATTAGCAACAATACCTTTGATTTGGCCAAAAACCAGTGAGCCGTATTCTTCTCTCAATGTGGTTATTTTCGATCTCAACTCTTATGTTGCTGGTTAAAGATCATGTTTTATAAGGGATTCAAATGCGTCGATCGTTATTTCTTGTATCGTGTTTTCTATTGGTTATTTTGGCATTCAACTTCTGCCGTTTCAAAAGAGTAACTTAGTGACGAACATTCATCTAATTTATGTCCAATGTTATATTGTTCCTCTCTACTGGGAATGAACCTGTGAATACATCAAATGTCTGGTTATCTCTTTTGTCATTTAGCGTTTTCATTCATTTTTTTTTAATTTATCCTAAAAGGGTGAACAAAATTAATTCATCCTAATAGAGTGAAAAAAAATATATGCCTGGTCTTGCAATGAAAGTAAACGCTCCTATAAAAAATATCTTCTCTACTTAATTTAGAATATTCTCAATACTTTTTTGAAAGTTTGTTGCTTTTGTATCCCGTAACAATTTTTTTTAACCCGTTACTAAAGTCAGCTATTTCAGTGTAGTTCCTTTTTAATTGCTTCACACTTTTTACGATGTACGAGATTATCTGTTCAAAACTTTTGCCGTGTTTGTAGAGAACGGCTTTAATAGGGTCCATACTGTATTCCGGAGCCTTCTTTTCTGCTAGCTTATCTTTTAGTTATTTTTTTTTCTTGCAGAAATGACTGTTTTGAATTTTGATGCATTTCACAGATATCTTCAATAAGTTAAAAAGTGAATACACAGCAAGAAAACTGATGTTACTACTCTGGAGAAAACTCACCAAAATCGAATAAAAATATGTTTGCATTTTGTAGCATTCTTATTGAACTTCATATCCTTATGGATCGTCTTGAGTACGAATGTATCTTGTAACACGTACTTCTTGTGATACCTTCCGTCTTCGGTCTAAATTAAAAACAAATGGGGAAATAGTATAAATGTTAGAAATATGCTATGTAAATTGTTTTTGGTGAAAATTTAATACATTCAACACATTTAACGTACTATTTCGCTTAATATTTTTAAATATCAAATCTAGACGACAAATGAATATTAGCAATCAAAGAGAAATTAATGTTTATTTTGGTAATGATTTAAATCATTTTATACAAAATAAATTGGAACGTGTCTTGTCTACTTAAAACCTATAATATCTGTTTTCGTTTGTTCAGCTTTGTTAAGTTTTAAAGTTCCTTACCATATCTTAACTCTTGCTGTTGTTTGATGACCTGTTTTCTGTTTTTGTGTAAATCTCACTTCAGTTTTTCTTCATTGGTGGCCAAACAAATGGCAAACATGAGCTTGGTAAAGATATGCATACCTGTTTGAGAAACAATGAAAATTATCCAAACATAATGATAAGTTTAAAATTGATTATTGCATAAGATTAAACCAATATTCTGTTATAAACAATAAGTTTTGTTAAAAACTGTTATGGTTTTGAAAGTTAACAAAAAATAATTAAAAATAAATCCCTTTTGTGTAGAGCAGCTTTTACCGACTATCACTAGTATGATTTAAGTACAATCAGTGTGTGATGATGCAATGAACTCTCCTGCAGTAATGATTTTTTTTCTACTACGTTTGGAAGAATTTCAACACTTTTTTAAATGCTTGTTGCTTTTTCATCCAGATTTTCAATTGCTTATTCAAACCCACCTTTACAATCCACCCGTTTCAATTGTTTCACACTTTCTACTAGGCTGGGTATTATCTGTTCAAACGCTTCGTCGAACTTGTTGAGTTCGTCTTCAATTTTGTCCATTCACTCTTCCAGGCAATGGTTTCTGATACCTGATCTTATAGTTGTTTTATTTTTACACATATCATTGTCTGTCTTATCTTTTGAGGAATTTTCGTTTTGTCTGGTCATTTTGTTAGATCCAATGTTTTTCTCCAGATTAGCAACACAAGTTTTGATTTGGCCAAAAGTTAGTGAGTTGCACTCTGCTCTAAATGTGGTTATTTCTGATCTCCAGTCTTGTGTTGTTTATCCAATCTCATGTTTTGTAAGGCACTCAATTGCATCGATCGTTATTCCTATTGAATAATAGAACGCATTATAATTATACATATGTAATGAAGACATTTACATTGTACTTAAATTGAGATTAAATATACCTAAATCTTTTGAAAAAAGATAATTATATCTTTTGTACACATTTTGGAATATCATTAATATACATTAATATAAATATATATAAATTTATCTTTAGTAATTCCTGTATACAGTTCATATTATTGGCAAATCAAATTCCATTTCGACTATAATTTTAATTTTGTATTTTACAAGTACTTTCATGTCTATCAACGATCTTCATGTGAATTTAGGTTATTACCTGTCCTTGGGCGATATCTCGAACAGCAAGTAAAACGAGATCAAGCTCTTTGTCTACTTTAACTTTTTATGCGTTTACAGATATTCACTTTCGTTGGCTAAACGACATAAGCTTCCACCTTCAACAGAGGAAACTATCCTGAAGTAATAAAAAACAAGTTTTATCCTGAGCGAGCTCAAGAAAGGATATCCCTTTCTTCATATTGACTCTGCACTGCCTTACAAAAGCTCAAATCTAATCGTCTTGCCTCAATATCCGAACGCCATGAAAATTTTACATGCGTTGTAAAAACTTCATGTAAAGTTTCATCATAATCCGTTGAGCGGTCTAGGAGGAGTTGCGCTTACAAGGTCCCCCATTGAATACTGTATTTATAAAAAGTATCTGTCCAGTGATCTCAACTGACTGATATCTTACAACTATAAAAACAGTTTTGCACGTCTACATATGATGCACTTTCTTCAATCAAAGTTTCATCAAAATCCGTTCAGCCTTTTAGGAGGAGTTGTGCTTACGAGGTCTCTCATTTAATAATGTATTTAATAACTCTGAAGTCCAATAATCTTACTTGAATGGTATCCAAGAGCAATGTAATATTTTCACGAAAAATTACATATAATGCACTTCCGTCATGTTAAGTTTCATCCCGATTAGCGGTTTAGCAGAAGAAGCGCTTACGATATTTGTTGACATATGGACGGACAGACAGACAGGGCGATTACTATATACCTCAAACACTATGATTGCAGGGGTTTAAAATTTTGCCTACACGCTTTATATAAACAATTACAAACACCTTCAACGTTTTTTTGTTTTTGTAATTACTGTAAATTTATATTTTTCTGTATGATTGATTTGCATAAGGTTCACTTGATAACGCAAATAACAACATACCGATAAGTTTTTCCAAAGTGCAGAAATTCAAAAACTTGATTGTTGAATCATTGATCTTCTTGACACCGTTTCCCTCTATATTCGTATATAAAACTACCATTACTGACAGGAATCTTTGCAAAAACACCTCGTCCTTATGAATTATACAAATACATTTTAGATATAACTGAAAAAATGAAATAAACTCTTTTGTTCTCAGATAGAATAAAAACAGATAATTGTTTACCATGAATTTATTTTATATAAACAATTTGAAACAGTATTGCTAGGAATAAGATAATAGTGGATTCGATAATTTGATATTTCTTCAACGAACTTCATTTTGGCCTTTTGTTAAAATAAGTCTTACCTTTGTAGTGGTTTTTGTTTTGGATTTCATATCCTTCTGTGTCATCTTGAGCATGAATGCATCTTGTAAAAAGTACCTCTTGTGATACCCTTCGTCTTTGTGTTAAATAAAAAGAAGACAGAAATGGCGAATGATATAAATCTCAGAAATATGCTATGTAAATTGTATTTTGAATGACAATTAAACACATTTATCAAATAAAGGTAATAACAAAACTACCAAACTTGAATGATCAATCTCATAGTCCAGAGAAAATGACAAAGACGAATCAGTCATACCGGAGAATTGGTGGATCGCAATGGTCCTGACTTGGTTCAGGCATTGCAACGAAATTGTAGGTTAAACTAGGTTTTATGGCGCCGAACCTCCCCCTTCCATTGCGATCTTAGGATCCGGTAAAATTAACTTGATATTAAATAAGAAATCTAGGAAGCAAATGCATATTAGCAATCATACAAGATATAATGTCTGTTTTGGCAATGATTCAAATTTTGAAAAATATCAACATATATTAGTGTGTTTAATTTAAAAGTAAATTAAAATCAATGTATTAAATATATTACAACATAAATTGCGACGATTCGTGACTTCTTGAAACCTACAATCTCTTTTCATTTGTTCAGTTTTAAAGTTCCTTACCATATCTAAACTATTGCAAAGCTGTAGTATGATTACCTGTTTTCTGTTTTCTTTATGTAAACCTCTCTTCAGTCTTTCTTTATTGGTGGTAAACAAAAATGGAAGATATGGGCTTGGTGGAGATATTCATGCCTGTTCGAGAAACAATGAAAAGTTTTTCAACATGATGATATTTGTTTTTCTATTGATTATTGCATGGAAATAAACCATTTATTCTCTTTTAAACAATAAGAATTGTTAAAATCCGTTAGAGTTAAAAAAGTGAACAACAAAACAATTGAAAAAAGGTCCCTTTATGTATAACAAAGTAATATTTAAAACAGAACATTTTACGATGTTCAACTGGCTGATCATCATTTATACCCCAAATTATGTTGGATAAATACTAAATTTTATCTTGACAATTGTATAATTACCAACTTTAGAGGGCAAATGAATATTAGTCTGTCAAGAAAGAAATACCTGCTCGGCTTGATTAGTTTCTTGTCTTTGTTTTCGCCGCTGCCTGTAGTCTGTGGTATTTGGCCTTGAACGCAGCGAACGATCTGTCGGGGATATCATTTTTAGTGCATTCTCTTTGGTAAGCAGCAAAGGCCTCTTTTTCGGATGTGATGCGTAGTGATAAAATTAAGTCCATGATTTCAATCTCGTGTTGCTTCCAAACTCCACCAAAGCCAGCAGATGCATGCTTTCTCTTTAAGTGATTGACATGTTCTGTATGATTATCTGTGTCCATATCCTCCGTTTCGGTTTCGTCATCCTCATGTATAGAAGACTCTGAGCTTCCGATTTCCATATTTACATCATTTGAATCAATTGCATCGGTCTCTTTGGCTGGCTCTTCAAATACAATTGATAATGAGCTGTGCAGTCGTAATGGTTTTATATTATATATGACTGGTAATCTGAATCTTGATAAGATATCTCGGGCCTGTAGTATTTCTTCCAACTTTGGCATATCATTTTTTACCGTATTGTGTAGAATGGCAAATTGTTTATATTGAACATACCAATGATTTTCAAGAAGACCAATGGTTGTAAGATATGACAACAATCGCACAAGAGCCGCATGCTGCAATTGCAAACCATTTAGCCTGACTAGAATATCACACATCCAAGGGAATCTTAGTTCAATGTCATCGGAATTTTGACTTCTTAGTTTGGAACGATGGACTAAATTATGTTCTTCTAGAAAATCAATCACATTTGCTGTATATACTGTTGCATCATCGGCAATGTAATTCATATCATCTGTAATTTTTATAATAATAACTCCTTTTCCAGGCCAATGAAGTCTTTGATTTTTAGATTTATCCCTAAGACGTATGTCAGGAAAAATCTTAATCCTCAAATGCAAAATTCCTGCACGCAGTATCTCAGTTATATTGAGATTGTTCTCCTCCATCATTTGAATAGCCCTACCGAATACATAAGGCGGCTTATACTGGTCCTGTCTTGAGAGCTTCTGGCACAAGTCCTCTAGAGTAATAGTGCCTTGGATGCTTCCCCATGCAGGAACCGTACTCTGTTTTAAATCTGATAACAATGATCGCCCACATTTGGCTGTACGTCGTGGATCTGATAGTAAATCTTGTATCAATAACAGAATTGCTCTGACACCAACAACATTGTTTCCTCCTGTCAAGATATCTGAAAACGTGATAATTTTTCTGATATTGTTTTTATCTCTTTCATTCAATTTCCAAAAATGTAACGGCGGAGTTGATTGTTCATTCAATGCACAGTTTGTGAAATTCTCAAGACATAAAAATCCTTTCTCCAAAGTAAGACATCTGCTAGAATTAGTTCCACCAGGACCAAGGTTAATCGAGTATATATTGTCCAAATATGAGCTTGGATGACCATTCCAAAACACCTCATTTGCAACTTCGTACTGATAAGCTTTCCAGACAGGAAAAAAACCACCTTTACTTTCATGCTGAATGTAGAGATCTTGAAGTGTAAGGTGCAAATGTTTTGGTATTACTTTCAACAGGTTTGTAAACGTGTATGCTGTTGTTCCTATGCATTCTGTAAACGGAACGATAAGAGGATGTTTTTCAATGATCTTTTTGATGTTGTAATCAGATAAATAATCAGAACATACAACTTCAGATTTTCTATCGGCAATTGTTACAACTTCAAGTCTCGCGTTAATAATGCCTAACTTTAGAGTATTCTCTTCAATTATGGACAGATAATTTGTTGCACGATCCTTCAATGTTGATTGAATATTACCGTGTAGAACACCACACGATGCAATTGATCCGAACACAGGATGTATATGAGGGCTGTGTATGTGCGGTATATCTGCGTAAAACTGTAAAAATCGCAGTTCTTCGGGTCTAGTACAAATTCTTCTAAGTTCGCCTGATATATCAAGACATCGCCCGTCTATATTTGTTTGAAAGTTGCAACAAGAACTGAAACTTAAAGTACTATATAATGTTCCTCTTTCACCAATTAATTCTTGAATTCCATCCCTTGACCATAATAAATTTTGTTTCAGCACTGGGGATGAAACAGTAACAGCAGCGTGAACAGTTGTCATTGCAGTGTTTACATCAAATTCTTCGATAAAAATATTTTCGCTATTACGATCGCCAAATTTTGAAGCAATAATCAATGGGGAAAAACCTGTATCACACATTATCTGCTCTCGAGCTTGGTCCAACAGTTTTAATACAAATTTTCGATCTCCTGGCAGTATGTGCAATGATCGAATGTCTAAAATCTTGTTCTTCTTAAAAGAATCACGTGATATGTCAGAAGACGGTAAATTCTTACAAATTTCAACTAGTGTAGTTCGAAATTTTTCGTAGTATTGATATTGCATTGCATTAAGCTGTTGCCGTGAAAATTTTGCATAGTCATGTACTCCCTCTTTGGGAAGTAGAGCAAACATGAATTGATAACCGTAATCGCTAAATAGTTGAAAACCTTGGCTCCAGCGCATATATTCTTTTCCTATTGTTGAGTAGTTGTATAGCTTAAAGTGCTTTTTAACGATTGAGTAGATAGGAATTAGGCTAGAACGAGATCTCGACAGAATATTGATATATGAAAAAGGTGCTAATATATCGACAAACTGGTCCATGGTAGCCACAATACCATCAATGTCATACTTAAAAGTTAGCCAAAGGTTTTGTCCTAGACATGTTATTTGTGTGTCACGAAAGACAGCATTAGTCTTTCGATGCAGAATTTCACTTGGAGAATAGTTATGCATTTCGAATATGTTGTTGAAAGCGTTGGTGTTTTCACGTCCTGTTTCAATAAGGAGTCCAGCCAATTGATTATCTTCCATGGTAACACCTTTTTAAATCGAAATAAACCAAAATTGAAATTATCAGTATGTGATATATCTTGGTTTAGTTAAAATCAACGCAACAAACAAAACAAAAGAGGCGCCCAGAAGCCTAAATCGCTCACTTGACTTATGTTCCTTAACTATACTAAAGGCCATAGACAAAGGACACCAACTCCTACATGGGTTGTTGTCACTTTTGTTTTCATCAAAATTTGAAAATGTGTGACTGTTTTTGAGTTATGAGAAAAAATGCAATTTACCCTTATGTTCTGTATCTGGCCATGGCAGCCATGTTTAACCAATCAAAATTCCCCACATCAGTTCTATACACTTAAGGCTAATACAAAAATCAAACCAAGTTCAGTTCCAATTGGACTTGTGGTGTCAGAGAAGTTAACGTTTTCAATGTAATCAGGATATGCTCTGATAATGGTCAATTTTGAGGTTCTAAGGGGAATAACTCCTAAAAGGAAAGGCCATAAAATGTTTACCATATTACATATTTTGTAGATCTTGATGTGCTTAACAAAATGCAATTTTAATTTCTTAAATATATCATTGAATCTTTTAAAAATTTGCAAAAGAATCCAGAAAAAAGGGTCATAACTCCGACATGGGTTGTTGGATTTTCTTCCAAGTTTCAGGGCAGGTCGATCTTGATGAGCTGATCACTTTTTCTTATGCCCTATTTTTTTTACGACGATCAAAAATTCCTACATTAGTTCTAAGCACCTAATGCTAATGAACAACCATACCAAGTTCGGACCTATGGTGTCAGAAGAGTTAACGTTTGAAAAAAAAATTGCGGACGACGGACGGACGACAGACGCCAGTTGATGACAATAGCTCACATGAGCCTTCGCAAATAAAAACATATAACGTTAAATGGGTAGCTCTGAGCTGTATTGTTTTTTTTTTTTACTTGTTGACTTGTTTGACTAGTTAATTCTTTTACAAAATTTGTCGATTTTTTATTAATAAAGGTATATCACATCAGGAATCATATGGAAATGTTGTTTATAAGGCTCGGAAATTCAAAAACAATCCTTTAGACATGGTTACTTGGCTAAAAAAACGAAAAGCTTATTTAATAAAGGATACGAGCTGGACATTTTAGTTAATTTTTCAATTTGGTGTTTTTGTTTAAAAAAATATTGATAATTTGATAGTGACTTTGAAACGTTAATTTATAACGTTTTGACTATTGTTTCATTCTTAATGATTACAGCGATCAGATGTGTCGGTTTTGTGCGATGATATGGCACTAAGCCATTAGTTGTTTGAAGTGTTGTGTTGGATTTGGAATCGATATGTTTGATTTTTTTTCATTAGTCGATAAATGCTTCTTAGCTAGCTGTCCGTAACTGCGAGTGTTTTCAAGGGTGTTCCTTTACGTCTTCTTGTTCTCATATAGTGCTCTTGTCCCAGGTTTTCTCTTGATGTATTGGGTTTTTATCGATTTGTTTTTTATAGTGTGTTATTGTGTCTTTTACAAGATTATCAATAGGGGAACGGTTGGGCACAAAAAACTAGTTTTACCCCGCAACATTTTAAATGTGCCTGACTTGAAACTGGAATCTTACCAAAGTTTTTGTTTGTCTCTGTAATATAAAATATCTGTGTATTGTTCTTTGTCTAGGAATGGGTCTTTCGTTGGTGATTTAGGGACTAGTTTTGAAACTTATGTATTGTATTTTTTAGTCTTGGCGCAATTCAAAACGGCAAATGGTGACATATGGTCATGTTGAAGACTGTTTGCTGTTTTCCATTGTATTTTTTTTAATTCCCGTTTCTTAATGTTGTTTGTGTCGCGTACACTTATTAAACATCTCTTAATCGTACCAAGTCAGGACCGTTGCGATCAACCAATTCTCCGGTATGACTGATTCGTTTTTGTCATTTTCTCTGGACTATGAGATTGATCATTCAAGTTCGGTTGTTTTGTTATTACCTATCGTTTTCCCTTTAACAAACTCCGCATTTCCTTGTTTTCCTATTATGTGTAGAATTACATTATTAGCCCTAATCTTTACATTAGCCCTAATCCTTATATAAATGTAACAACAGAACTGGGATGATCAATCTCATATATTCAAGAACAAAAGACAAAACAAGGTAGACATAACAGAGAAATTGAAGATCGCAATGGTCCTGGCATAAAATAACCTTTAACCGTAAACAGACTTGGCGATTAGTGTCCTTTAATCGTAACTGTAACCGGGATTAAAAAGTTAAAAGTAACCTTTAACCTTGAGGTTATTAGTAGCGTTCAACCGTAAAAGGTTTCCAGTTACCTTTAACTGTAACCGCCGTTAATGGTTTAAAGTAACCTTTAACCATAACTGCCTTAAAGCAAAACAAGTAACCTATAACATTAAGCATTAACGGTGAAAAGTATTCAATAACCATGACCGCGGTACAATATTAAAAGTAACCGTTAACAGAAGCCGCTGTTAGTTTATGTTTGTTGTTTCGATTACTATTATTCACATTTCATTATCATTTATTATAAGTAAAAGAAATATATTTACCCGGTGTCTGTTCCCTCCGACGTCTAAGATGAAAGTGAACGATATTGTCTCAGCACTGGCTAATTTACATGTGCCTGAAAAAACAATACAAAAAATGGGTATAAAACTGGAAACTAAATGTACACAATCCAAGCAGAATTAAGAAAATTTAAATTTGAAATTAAATAACTAAGATTGATAAGTTCATGGAAATATAATGTTATTTTAATTTTAAATCGACTTTTTGGGTAAAATTTATATAATCAAAAAAAAATTTAAACTTTACTTTAGTCTCGTAAGAAATCTGCAACTGAGTTGCAAGGTAGTAAAATACCCTAACCCTAACTCTAACCCTAAAACTTTCTACAAGAATTAAAACGATATGTTTTTTGTAAATACAGAACTGATATTGATAATTATATGAAATCGTGGTGTAGTAACTTTCTTTTCAAATCGAATTTTTTGTAAAATTAATATCATCAAATAAAATCTTAACATTAAATTTGGTCCTATAAAAAATCTGCAACTGAGTTGCAAGGTAGTAAAAATACCCTAACCCTAAAACTAACCCAAACGATACTGTCCCAGCACTGGCTTTTATACTTGTACCGGAAACTAAATGTACACAATCCAATCTGAATTAAGAAAATCTAAATTTGAAAATAAAGGACTAAGATTGATAAGTACATGGAATTATAAAGTTATTTTATTTTAAAATCGACATTTTTTGTAAAGTTAATATAATTAAATATAATTTTAAACGTTACTTTGGTCCCATAAGAAATCTGCAACTGAGTTGCAAGGTAGTAAAAATGCCCTAACCCTAACTCTAAGGTTAAGGTTAAGGTTAGAAAGTAACATTAATCTTAACCTTAACATTTAACCGCGTGTAAAATTAAAGAAATATATTTACCAGAGGTCTGTTCTCCTCAACGTCTACGATACAAATGAACGATACTGTCTCAGCACTGGCTTTTATACTTGTACTGGAAACTAAATCTACACAATCCAATCTGAATTAAGAAAATTTAAATTTGAAAATAAAGGACTAAGTTTTTTTGTAAAGTTAATATAATTAAATACAATTTTAAACTTAATTTGGTCCCATAAGAAATCTGCAACTGAGTTGAAAGGTAGTAAAAATACCCTAACCCTAACACTAAGGTTAAGGTTAAAAGTAACAAATTCTAGAAAGTTGTCATCTTATTTAACTCTGAATGAAACTCTAATGTCGGAATGACAGATTTCGTATAACCCGTAGCATTTGTGTATGGCATTTACCAGGTATTTACTACTAGCATACGTGGATGCATTTGTAAGTCCTGCAGCCAACAGTTAGCGTTATACCAGGTGTTTACTAGAGTCTGTCATCAAACATTTAAAGAATCAATATAAGTTAAATAAGACAAACTTTCTACAAAAATTAAAAAGATATGCTTTTTGTAAATATAGAACTCATATTGATAATTTTCTGAAATCATGGTGTAGCATTTTTTTTTTCAAATCGAATTTTTTTGTAAAATTAATATCATCAAATAAAATTTCAACATTAAATTTGGTCCCATAAAAAATCTGCAACTGAGTTGCAAGGTAGTAAAAATACCCAAACCCTAACACTAAGGTTAAGGTTAAGGTTAAAAAGTAACCTTACCCTTAACCTTAACATTTAACCGCGTGTAAAATTAAAGAAATATATTTACCAGAGGTCTGTTCTCCTGAACGTCCTGGATACAAATGAACGATACTGTCTCAGCTCTGGCTTTTATACTTGTACCGGAAACTAAATGTACACAATCCAATCAGATTTAAGAAAATTTAAATTTGAAAATAAAGGACTAAGATTGATAAGTACGTAAAATTATAATGTTATTTTCTTTTCAAATCGACATTTTTTTGTAAAGTTTATATAATTGAATAAAATTTTAAACTTTACTTTGGTCCCATAAGAAATATGCAACTGAGTTGCAAGGTAGTAAAAATACCCTAACCCTAATACCAAGGTTAATGTTAAGGTTAAAAAGTAACCTTAGACTTAACCTTAACATTTAACCGCGTGTAAAATTAAAGAAGTATAATTACCAGAGGTCTGTTCTCTTCAACGTCCAGGATACAAATGAATGATACTGTCTCAGCTCTGGCTTTTATACTTGTACCGGAAACTATATGTACACAATCCAATCAGAATTAAGAAAATTTAAATGTGAAAATAAAGGACCAATATTGATAAGTGCATGGAATTATAAAGTTATTTTATATTAAAATCAACATTTTTGGTAAAGTTTATATAATTAAATAAAATTTTAAACTTTACTTTGGTCCCATAAGAAATATGCAACTGAGTTGCAAGGTAGTAAAAATACCCTAACCCTAACACCTTAACCTTAACCTTAACATTTAACCGCGTGTAAAATAAAAGAAATATAATTACCAGAGGTCTGTTCTCTTCTTCAATGTCCAGAATACAAATGAACGATACTGTCTCAGCTCTGTCTTTTATACTTGTACCGGAAACTATATGTACACAATCCAATCAGAATTAAGAAAATTTAAATTTGAAAATAAAGGACTAAGATTGATAAGTACATGGAATTATAATGTTATTTTATTTTAAAATCGACATTTTTGGTAAGGTTAATATAATTAAATAAAAGTTTAAACTTTATTTTGGTCCCATAAGAAATATGGAACTGAGTTGCAAGGTAGTAAAACTACCCTAACCCTAACACTTAGGTTAAGGTTAAAAGTAACAAATTATAGAAAGTTGTCATCTTATTTAACTCTGAATGAAACTCTAATGTCGAAATGACAGATTTCGTATAACCCGTAGCATTTGTGTATGGCATTTACCAGGTATTTACTACTAGCATACGTGGATGCATTTGTAAGTCCTGCAGCCAACAGTTAGCGTTATACCAGGTGTTTACTAGAGTCTGTCATCAAACATTTAAAGAATCAATATAAGTTAAATAAGACAAACTTTCTACAAAAATTAAAAAGATATGCTTTTTGTAAATATAGAACTCATATTGATAATTTTCTGAAATCATGGTGTAGCATTTTTTTTTCAAATCGATTTTTTTTGTAAAATTAATATCATCAAATAAAATTTCAACATTAAATTTGGTCCCATAAAAAATCTGCAACTGAGTTGCAAGGTAGTAAAAATACCCAAACCCTAACACTAAGGTTAAGGTTAAGGTTAAAAAGTAACCTTACCCTTAACCTTAACATTTAACCGCGTGTAAAATTAAAGAAATATATTTACCAGAGGTCTGTTCTCCTGAACGTCCTGGATACAAATGAACGATACTGTCTCAGCTCTGGCTTTTATACTTGTACCGGAAACTAAATGTACACAATCCAATCAGATTTAAGAAAATTTAAATTTGAAAATAAAGGACTAAGATTGATAAGTACGTAAAATTATAATGTTATTTTCTTTTCAAATCGACATTTTTTTGTAAAGTTTATATAATTAAATAAAATTTTAAACTTTACTTTGGTCCCATAAGAAATATGCAACTGAGTTGCAAGGTAGTAAAAATACCCTAACCCTAATACCAAGGTTAATGTTAAGGTTAAAAAGTAACCTTAGACTTAACCTTAACATTTAACCGCGTGTAAAATTAAAGAAGTATAATTACCAGAGGTCTGTTCTCTTCAACGTCCAGGATACAAATGAATGATACTGTCTCAGCTCTGGCTTTTATACTTGTACCGGAAACTATATGTACACAATCCAATCAGAATTAAGAAAATTTAAATGTGAAAATAAAGGACCAATATTGATAAGTGCATGGAATTATAAAGTTATTTTATATTAAAATCAACATTTTTGGTAAAGTTAATATAATTAAATGAAATTTTAAACTTAACTTTGGTCCCATAAGAAATATGCAACTAAGTTGCAAGGTAGTAAAAATACCCTAACCCTAACACTTAGGTTAAGGTTAAAAGTAACAAATTCTAGAAAGTTGTCATCTTATTTAAGTCTGAATGAAACTCTAATGTCGGAATGACAGATTTCGTATAACCCGTAGCATTTGTGTATGGCATTTACCAGGTATTTACTACTAGCATACGTGAATGCATTTGTAAGTCCTGCAGCCAACAGTTAGCGTTATACCAGGTGTTTACTAGAGTCTGTCATCAAACATTTAAAGAATCAATATAAGTTAAATAAGACAAACTTTCTGCAAAAATTAAAAATATATGCTTTTTGTAAATATAGAACTGATATTGATAATTATCTGAAATCATGGTGTAGCATTTTTTTTTTCAAATCGATTTTTTTGTAAAGTTAATATCATCAAAAAAAAATTTAACATTAAATTTGGTCCCATAAAAAATCTGCAACTGTGTTGCAGGGTAGTTAAAATACCCGAACCCTAACACTAAGGTTAAGGTTAAAAAGTAACCTTACCCTTAACCTTAACATTTAACCGCTTGTAAAATTAAAGAAACATATTTACCAGAGGTCTGTTCTCTTCAACGTCCTGGATACAAATGAACGATATTAACTCAGCACTGGCTTTTATACTTGTACCGGAAACTAAATGTACACAATTCAATCAGAACTAAGAACATTTAAATTTGAAAATAATGGACTAAGATTGATAAGTACATGAAATTATAATGTTATTTTCTTTTCAAATCAACATTTTTTGTAAAGTTTATATAATTAAATAAAATTTTAAACATTACTTTGGTCCCATAAGAAATATGCAACTGAGTTGCAAGGTAGTAAAAATACCCTAACCCTAACACCTTAACCTTAACCTTAACATTTAACCGCGTGTAAAATAAAAGAAATATAATTACCAGAGGTCTGTTCTCTTCAATGTCCAGGATACAAATGAACGATACTGTCTCAGCTCTGGCTTTTATACTTGTACCGGAAACTATATGTACACAATCCAATCAGAATTAAGAAAATTTAAATTTGAAAATAAAGGACTAAGATTGATAAGTGCATGGAATTATAATGTTATTTTATTTTAAAATCGACATTTTTGGTAAAGTTAATATAATTAAATAAAAGTTTAAACTTTATTGTGGTCCCATAAGAAATATGCAACTGAGTTGCAAGGTAGTAAAACTACCCTAACCCTAACACCTAGGTTAAGGTTAAAAGTAACAAATTCTAGAAAGTTGTCATCTTATTTAACTCTGAATGAAACTCTAATGTCGGAATGACAGATTTCGTATAACCCGTAGCATTTGTGTATGGCATTTACCAGGTATTTACTACTAGCATACGTGGATGCATTTGTAAGTCCTGCAGCCAACAGTTAGCGTTATACCAGGTGTTTACTAAAGTCTGTCATCAAACATTTAAAGAATCAATATAAGTTAAATAAGACAAACTTTCTGCAAAAATTAAAAAGATATGCTTTTTGTAAATATAGAACTGATATTGATAATTTTCTGAAATCATGGTGTAGCATTTTTTTTTTCAAATCGAATTTTTTTGTAAAATTAATATCATCAAATAAAATTTCAACATTAAATTTGGTCCCATAAAAAATCTGCAACTAAGTTGCAAGGTAGTAAAAATACCCAAACCCTAACACTAAGGTTAAGGTTAAGGTTAAAAAGTAACGTTACCCTTAACCTTAACATTTAACCGCGTGTAAAATTAAAATAATATATTTACTAGAGGTCTGTTCTCCTGAACGTCCTGAATACAAATGAACGATACTGTCTCAGCTCTTGCTTTTATACTTGTACCGGAAACTAAATGTACACAATCCAATCAGAATTAAGAAAATTTAAATTTGAAAATAAAGGACTAAGATTGATAAGTACGTAAAATTATAATGTTATTTTCTTTTCAAATCGACATTTTTTTGTAAAGTTTATATAATTAAATAAAATTTTAAACTTTACTTTGGTCCCATAAGAAATATGCAACTGAGTTGCAAGGTGGTAAAAATACCCTAACCCTAATACTAAGGTTAATGTTAAGGTTAAAAAGTAACCTTAACCTTAAACTTAACATTAAACCGCGTGTAAAATTAAAGAAATATAATTACCAGAGGTCTGTTCTCTTCAACGTCCAGGATACAAATGAATGATATTGTCTCAGCTCTGGCTTTTATACTTGTACCGGAAACTATATGTACACAATCCAATCAGAATTAAGAAAATTTAAATTTGAAAATAAAGGACTAAGATTGATAAGTACATGGAATTATAATGTTATTTTGTTTTAAAATCGACATTTTTGGTAAAGTTAATATAATTAAATAAAAGTTTAAACTTTATTTTGGTCCTAAAAGAAATATGCAACTGAGTTGCAAGGTAGTAAAACTACCCTAACCCTAACACTTAGGTTAAGGTTAAAAGTAACAAATTCTAGAAAGTTGTCATCTTATTTAACTATGAATGAAACTCTAATGTCGGAATGACAGATTTCGTATAACCCGTAGCATTTGTGTATGGCATTTACCAGGTATTTACTACTAGCATACGTGGATGCATTTGTAAGTCCTGCAGCCAACAGTTAGCGTTATACCAGGTGTTTACTAGAGTCTGTCATCAAACATTTAAAGAATCAATATAAGTTAAATAAGACAAACGTTCTACAAAAATTAAAAAGATATGCTTTTTGTAAATATAGAACTGATATTGACAATTTTCTGAAATCATGGTGTAGCATTTTTTTTTTTCAAATCGAATTTTTTTGTAAAATTAATATCATCAAATAAAATTTCAACATTAAATTTGGTCCCATAAAAAATCTGCAACTGAGCTGCAAGGTAGTAAAAATACCCAAACCCTAACACTAAGGTTAAGGTTAAGGTTAAAAAGTAACCTTACCCTTAACCTTAACATTTAACCGCGTGTAAAATTAAAGAAATATATTTACCAGAGGTCTGTTCTCTTGAACGTCCTGGATACAAATGAACGATACTGTCTCAGCTCTGGCTTTTATACTTGTACCGGAAACTAAATGTACACAATCCAATCAGAATTAAGAAAATTTAAATTTGAAAATAAAGGACTAAGATTGATAAGTACGTAAAATAATAATGTTATTTTCTGTCAAATCGACATTTTTTTGTAAAGTTTATATAATTAAATAAAATTTTAAACTTTACTTTGGTCCCATAAGAAATATGCAACTGAGTTGCAAGGTAGTAAAAATACCCTAACCCTAATACCAAGGTTAATGTTAAGGTTAAAAAGTAACCTTAGCCTTAACCTTAACATTTAACCGCGTGTAAAATTAAAGAAGTATAATTACCAGAGGTCTGTTCTCTTCAACGTCCAGGATACAAATGAATGATACTGTCTCAGCTCTGGCTTTTATACTTGTACCGGAAACTATATGTACACAATCCAATCAGAATTAAGAAAATTTAAATGTGAAAATAAAGGACCAATATTGATAAGTGCATGGAATTATAAAGTTATTCTATATTAAAATCAACATTTTTGGTAAAGTTAATATAATTAAATGAAATTTTAAACTTTACTTTGGTCCCATAAGAAATATGCAACTGAGTTGCAAGGTAGTAAAAATACCCTAACCCTAACCCTAACACTTAGGTTAAGGTTAAAAGTAACAAATTCTAGAAAGTTGTCATCTTATTTAAGTCTGAATGAAACTCTAATGTCGGAATGACAGATTTCGTATAACCCGTAGCATTTGTGTATGGCATTTACCAGGTATTTACTACTAGCATACGTGGATGCATTTGTAAGTCCTGCAGCCAACAGTTAGCGTTATACCAGGTGTTTACTAGAGTCTGTCATCAAACATTTAAAGAATCAATATAAGTTAAATAAGACAAACTTTCTGCAAAAATTAAAAATATATGCTTTTTGTAAATATAGAACTGATATTGATAATTATCTGAAATCATGGTGTAGCATTTTTTTTTTCAAATCGAATTTTTTTGTAAAATTAATATCATCAAATAAAATTTCAACATTAAATATGGTCCCATAAAAAATCTGCAACTGAGTTGCAAGGTAGTAAAAATACCCAAACCCTAACACTAAGGTTAAGGTTAAGGTTAAAATGTAACCTTACCCTTAACCTTAACATTTAACCGCGTGTAAAATTAAAGAAACATTTTTACCAGAGGTCTGTTCTCTTCAACGTCCTGGACACAAATGAACGATATTGTCTCAGCACTGGCTTTTATACTTGTACCGGAAACTAAATGTACACAATTCAATCAGAATTAAGAAAATTTAAATTTGAAAATAATGGACTAAGATTGATAAGTACATGAAATTATAATGTTATTTTCTTTTCAAATCAACATTTTTTGTAAAGTTTATATAATTAAATAAAATTTTAAACATTACTTTGGTCCCATAAGAAATATGCAACTGAGTTGCAAGGTAGTAAAAATACCCTAACCCTAACACCTTAACCTTAACCTTAACATTTAACCGCGTGTAAAATAAAAGAAATATAATTACCAGAGGTCTGTTCTCTTCAATGTCCAGGATACAAATGAACGATACTGTCTCAGCTCTGGCTTTTATACTTGTACCGGAAACTATATGTACACAATCCAATCAGAATTAAGAAAATTTAAATTTGAAAATAAAGGACTAAGATTGATAAGTGCATGGAATTATAATGTTATTTTATTTTAAAATCGACATGTTTGGTAAAGTTAATATAATTAAATAAAAGTTTAAACTTTATTGTGGTCCCATAAGAAATATGCAACTGAGTTGCAAGGTAGTAAAACTACCCTAACCCTAACACCTAGGTTAAGGTTAAAAGTAACAAATTCTAGAAAGTTGTCATCTTATTTAACTCTGAATGAAACTCTAATGTCGGAATGACAGATTTCGTATAACCCGTAGCATTTGTGTATGGCATTTACCAGGTATTTACTACTAGCATACGTGGATGCATTTGTAAGTCCTGCAGCCAACAGTTAGCGTTATACCAGGTGTTTACTAGAGTCTGTCATCAAACATTTAAAGAATCAATATAAGTTAAATAAGACAAACTTTCTGCAAAAATTAAAAAGATATGCTTTTTGTAAATATAGAACTGATATTGATAATTTTCTGAAATCATGGTGTAGCATTTTTTTTAAATCGAATTTTTTTGTAAAATTAATATCATCAAATAAAATTTCAACATTAAATTTGGTCCCATAGAAAATCTGCAACTGAGTTGCAAGGTAGTAAAAATACCCTAACCCTAACCCTAACCCTAACCCTCTAACCCTAACCCTAACCCTAACCCTAACTGAGTTGCAAGGTAGTAAAAATACCCTAACCCTAACCCTAACACTTAGGTTAAGGTTAAAAGTAACAAATTCTAGAAAGTTGTCATCTTATTTAAGTCTGAATGAAACTCTAATGTCGGAATGACAGATTTCGTATAACCCGTAGCATTTGTGTATGGCATTTACCAGGTATTTACTACTAGCATACGTGGATGCATTTGTAAGTCCTGCAGCCAACAGTTAGCGTTATACCAGGTGTTTACTAGAGTCTGTCATCAAACATTTAAAGAATCAATATAAGTTAAATAAGACAAACTTTCTGCAAAAATTAAAAATATATGCTTTTTGTAAATATAGAACTGATATTGATAATTATCTGAAATCATGGTGTAGCATTTTTTTTTTCAAATCGAATTTTTTTGTAAAATTAATATCATCAAATAAAATTTCAACATTAAATATGGTCCCATAAAAAATCTGCAACTGAGTTGCAAGGTAGTAAAAATACCCTAACCCTAACCCTAACCCTAACCCTAACCCTAAACCCTAACCCTAACCCTAACCCTAACCCTAACCTTAACATTTAACCGCGTGTAAAATTAAAATAATATATTTACTAGAGGTCTGTTCTCCTGAACGTCCTGAATACAAATGAACGATACTGTCTCAGCTCTTGCTTTTATACTTGTACCGGAAACTAAATGTACACAATCCAATCTGAATTAAGAAAATTTAAATTTGAAAATAAAGGACTAAGATTGATAAGTACATGGAATTATTATATTATTTTATTTCATAATCGACATTTTTTGTAAAGTTAATATAATTAAATACAATTTTAAACTTTACTTTGGTCCCATAAGAAATCTGCAACTGAGTTGCAAGGTAGTAAAAATGACCCTAACCCCAACTCTAAGGTTAAGGTTAAGGTTAAAAAGTAACCTTAACCTTAACCTTAACATTTAACCGCGTGTAAAATTAAAGAAATATATTTACCAGAGGTCTGTTCTCTTCAACGTCTAGGATACATATGAACGATACTGTGTCAGCACTGGCTTTTATACTTGTACTGGGAACTAAATGTACACAATCCAATCTGAATTAAGAAAATTTAAATTTGAAAATAAAGGACTAAGATTGATAAGTACATGGAATTATTATATTATTTTATTTTAAAATTGACATTTTTTGTAAAGTTAATATAATTAAATAAAATTTTAAACTTTACTTTGGTCCCATAAGAAATCTGCAACTGAGTTGCATGGTACTAAAAATGACCCTAACCCTAACTCTAAGGTTAAGGTTAAGGTTAAAAAGTAACCTTAACCTTAACCTTAACATTTAACCGCGTGTAAAATTAAAGAAATATATTTACCAGAGGTCTGTTCTCTTCAACGTCTAGGATACAAATGAACGATACTGTCTCAGCACTGGCTTTTATACTTGTACTGGGAACTAAATGTACACAATCCAATCTGAATTAAGAAGATTTAAATTTGAAAATAAAGAACTAAGATTGATAAGTACATGGAATTATTATATTATTTTATTTTAAAATTGACATTTTTTGTAAAGTTAATATAATTAAATACAATTTTAAACTTTACTTTGGTCCCATAAGAAATCTGCAACTGAGTTGCAAGGTAGTAAAAATGACCCTAACCCTTACTCTAAGGTTAAGGTTAAGGTTAAGGTTAAAAAGTAACCTTAACCTTAACCTTAACATTTAACCGCGTGTAAAATTAAAGAAAGATATTTACCAGAGGTCTGTTCTCTTCAACGTCTAGGATAAAAATGAACGATACTGTCTCAGCACTGGCTTTTATACTTGTACTGGAAACTTAATGTACACAATCCAATCTGAATTCAGAAAATTTAAATTTGAAAATAAAGGACTAAGACTGATAAGTACATGGAATTATAATGCTATTTTATTTTGAAATCGACATTTTTGTAAAGTTAATATAATTAAATACAATTTTGAACTTTACTTTGGTCCCATAAGAAATCTGCAACTGAGTTGCAAGGTAGTAAAAATACCCTAACCCTAACCCTAACCCTAACCCTAATCTCATTTAAGTCTGAATGAAACTCTAATGTCGGAATGACAGATTTCGTATAACCCGTAGCATTTGTGTATGGCATTTACCAGGTATTTACTACTAGCATACGTGGATGCATTTGTAAGTCCTGCAGCCAACAGTTAGCGTTATACCAGGTGTTTACTAGAGTCTGTCATCAAACATTTAAAGAATCAATATAAGTTAAATAAGACAAACTTTCTGAAAAAATTAAAAATATATGCTTTTTGTAAATATAGAACTGATATTGATAATTATCTGAAATCATGGTGTAGCATTTTTTTTTCAAATCGAATTTTTTTGTAAAATTAATATCATCAAATAAAATTTCAACATTAAATATGGTCCCATAAAAAATCTGCAACTGAGTTGCAAGGTAGTAAAAATACCCAAACCCTAACACTAAGGTTAAGCTTAAGGTTAAAATGTAACCTTACCCTTAACCTTAACATTTAACCGCGTGTAAAATTAAAGAAACATTTTTACCAGAGGTCTGTTCTCTTCAACGTCCTGGACACAAATGAACGATATTGTCTCAGCACTGGCTTTTATACTTGTACCGGAAACTAAATGTACACAATTCAATCAGAATTAAGAAAATTTAAATTTGAAAATAATGGACTAAGATTGATAAGTACATGAAATTATAATGTTATTTTCTTTTCAAATCAACATTTTTTGTAAAGTTTATATAATTAAATAAAATTTTAAACATTACTTTGGTCCCATAAGAAATATGCAACTGAGTTGCAAGGTAGTAAAAATACCCTAACCCTAACACCTTAACCTTAACCTTAACATTTAACCGCGTGTAAAATAAAAGAAATATAATTACCAGAGGTCTGTTCTCTTCAATGTCCAGGATACAAATGAACGATACTGTCTCAGCTCTGGCTTTTATACTTGTACCGGAAACTATATGTACACAATCCAATCAGAATTAAGAAAATTTAAATTTGAAAATAAAGGACTAAGATTGATAAGTATATGGAATTATAATGTTATTTTATTTTAAAATCGACATTTTTGGTAAAGTTAATATAATTATATAAAAGTTTAAACTTTATTGTGGTCCCATAAGAAATATGCAACTGAGTTGCAAGGTAGTAAAACTACCCTAACCCTAACACTGAGGTTAAGGTTAAAAGTAACAAATTCTAGAAAGTTGTCATCTCATTTAAGTCTGAATGAAACTCTAATGTCGGAATAACAGATTTCGTATAACCCGTAGCATTTGTGTATGGCATTTACCAGGTATTTACTACTAGCATACGTGGATGCATTTGTAAGTCCTGCAGCCAACAGTTAGCGTTATACCAGGTGTTTACTAGAGTCTGTCATCAAACATTTAAAGAATCAATATAAGTTAAATAAGACAAACTTTCTGCAAAAATTAAACATATATGCTTTTTGTAAATATAGAACTGATATTGATAATTATCTAAAATCATGGTGTAGCATTTTTTTTTTTCAAATCGAATTTTTTTGTAAAGTTAATATCATCAAATAAAATTTTAACATTAAATTTGGTCCCATAAAAAATCTGCAACTGAGTTGCAAGGTAGTAAAAATACCCAAACCCTAACACTAAGGTTAAGGTTAAAAAGTAACCTTACCCTTAACCTTAACATTTAACCGCGTGTAAAATTAAAATAATATATTTACTAGAGGTCTGTTCTCCTGAACGTCCTGAATACAAATGAACGATACTGTCTCAGCTCTTGCTTTTATACTTGTACCGGAAACTAAATGTACACAATCCAATCAGAATTAAGAAAATTTAAATTTGAAAATAAAGGACTAAGATTGATAAGTACGTAAAATTATAATGTTATTTTCTTTTCAAATCGACATTTTTTTGTAAAGTTTATATAATTAAATAAAATTTTAAACTTTACTTTGGTCCCATAAGAAATATGCAACTGAGTTGCAAGGTAGTAAAAATACCCTAACCCTAACCCTAACCCTAACCCTAACCCTAACCCTAACCCTAACCCTAACCCCTAACCCTAACCCTAACCCTAACCCTAACCCTAACCCTAACCCTAACCCTAACCCTAACCCTAACCCTAACCCTAACCCTAACCCTAACCCTAACCCTAACCCTAACCCTAACCCTAACCCTAACCCTAACCCTAACCCTAACCCTAACCCTAATTAGATGAATGGGTCTCAAAATCCCGCATTCCCGTTATTAAGCCCTACCAAAAAATTCTGAAGAGGGTTAAAAGAGGGTTTGGCGTCAGGTAATAGGACCTATTTTTAAGTCCACAAACACTTTTTTTCATATCTGTACTTAATTCGATTTTATCGATATTGGCACCTTTAGATTACCGCAAACCATTTGGGCTTAGCAATAAGGGTTAGAATTTTTTTAAACGGAAAAATATTGCTTAAATAACCAGCTAACCATTACCACCAAACCCTATTCTAACCCCCTGCCAAATTTTTTTCCGAGGGGGGGTCAAATGGCTTCATACCTAACAGATACCCTAGTTGGGTATACCCACGACAGCGTTCAAAATTGTTGTGCACATGATATCCTATACAAAAACTCAACTTTTTTATCCTTTAAGATATGGCTTTAATTTTTTTAGCCCTACTTTAATAGCCTCTAAGCAAGCTACATACCAAATTTCATTGAAATATGTCGAGCCGTTTTTGTTTAATTAACTTTTTAATTTTTTTAAGAGAATCCGCATGCCGCAAAAAGTCGAAAATGGGTTAAATTGAATAAATACTTCTAGAATAGAAACTATTCAAGACAAATTAATGAACTAAAGCTGAACTGACCCAAAAATGAATGCCAATGAAAACTGTATAGGTGTTTTTACAGTTATATTCATACTTTTCTCCAACTTTTAGTTTAAATTTGGGAA
This sequence comes from Arcuatula senhousia, assembly GCA_963971305.1. NCBI lineage: Eukaryota > Metazoa > Mollusca > Bivalvia > Mytilida > Mytilidae > Arcuatula > Arcuatula senhousia. The sequence goes on along the minus strand of CAXARO010000172.1, from coordinate 15,760 downwards.
ACCATGTACCGCTACAAACAAAGGTTATGAAAAACAACGAAAATGCAATTAATAGTTTAGCATCATACAACTTTTTGTTGGCATTACATATTCCATCAAACTAAATGTCCTGTTATTAAATGGCATTAATGCAACTCAAACCAGTTTAAAGATTTGAATTTGGTCACCGTTCTGTCAGTGGGTAATTAATTTAGTGATAGGACCCTCTTGTGGATTTTATTAGATTTTCAACTTGCAAAAAAGTCAAATCAATCACTTTGATTAGTTCGATTAGACAGAATTTTCCAGTTGTTCTTTAAAGCTTTATTACTTTGGGTGGATCCCACCTAAAGCGCATACAAGCAGCTTCATTTCTGTTAAAAAAAGAATGCCAAAACGGGTTATACTTATCAAGAAGTAAGTTAACCACAAAGTGGGGTATTTATCCTGAAATATTAGCCGATACGGGAGTGGGTGACCCTAAATATATCCATGTCAGTAGACCAAAGAACAAGCAAAAAAATCTTCAAAATTGTGATATGAAAAAGCATATTGCCTCTCATTTGGTAGTTTCTTTGTAAATGTTTGTTTTAAAGTTTAAAGATTTGAATTTGGTCACCGTTCTGTCAGTGGGTAATTAATTTAGTGATGGGACCCTTTTGTGGATTTTATTAGATTTTCAACTTGCAAAAAAGTCAAATCAATCACTTTGATTAGTTCGATTAGACAGAATTTTCCAGTTGTTCTTTAAAGCTTTATAGCTTTGGGTGGATCTCACTTAAAGCGCATACAAGCAGCTTCATTTCTGTTAAAAAAAGAATGTCAAAACGTGTTATACTTATCAAGAAGCAAGTTAACCACAAGGTGGGGTATTTATTCTGAAATATTAGCCGATACGGCAGTGGGTGACCCTAAATAATTCCATGTCAGTAGACCAAAGAACAAGCAAAAAAATCTTCAAAATAGTGATATGAAAAAGCATATTGCCTCTCATTTGGTAGTTTCTTTATTAATGAGTGTTTTAAAGTATAAATGATCATATTGTAAGCGTGCAAACCCACACACACGCTCATATAAACATATGTACTTGCACTCACATAAGCATATGTACTTATACCAATTATATGTACTCATATACGTATACATTAACACATATATACATATGCATTTAAACAATTACCATAACGGCACGCATTTACACATTTGAATAATACAATACCATACTAAGCATATACCTTTATCTATCTACACATAAAGAAATCACATTTGTACAGACATCCACTTTGCAATACATGTCCTTTCTAAATGTTGTTTGGATATAGCTATAACACCTGTACAGAAGATGTAAAATACCGCAAAAGGTAGCCATTTACCGTTATTATGTTGTAAATTACCGCAGAAATGTTGTCAATTACCGCACTAATGTAGTCATTTACCGCACATATGCATCCGTTTACCGCCACATGGTAGCAATGTACAGTCGCCAATACCGCAAAGGAGTATTGATTTCCCGCAAAAGGTAACCATTTACCGAGACATTTGCGGTAAATATCTATTATGCTGCGGCAAATGGTAACATTAGGCGGTAAATGGTAACATTTAGCGGTAAAGTGGTGACAAGTATCGATTTACCGCATATAATGTCATTATTACCGCAAAACAGTATTGATTTCCCGCAAAATGTAACCGTTTACCGCCTGAAATTTGCGGGAAAACACTATCATGCTGCGGTAAATGGTAACACTTAGCGGTAAATGGTAACATTTAGCGGTAAAGTGGTGACAAGTATCGATTTACCGCATATAATGTCATTATTACCGCAAAACAGTATTGATTTCCCGCAAAATGTAACCGTTTACCGCCTGAAATTTGCGGGAAAACACTATCATGCTAAGGTAAATGGTAACATTTAGCGGTAAATGGTTACATTTTCTGGTAAGTGGTAACATTTAGCGGTAAGCGGTGACATTTTTCTCTGATATCACAAGCTATAATGAAAAATCTTATCAATGGAATAGTAAGGACTGACATTTTGTTACACTTTGAAGCTATGCACACTTTCAAAGATGCATTTCATTTTCATGTAAGCATATTTGAAATCTAGTATACAACAAACTCATTCTTTTCAAATATTTGTATGATTTTTACAACGATTGATTTTATTCGTTTACATGTTGGTATAACAAAAAGAACAACACTAAAACGCAGCATATATATTAGATATGAAGCCGTCAAAATCGATTTGATTTTTTTCACACATTTTTCATTTCTAACAAACTGTTAGAGGTACACGGTTGAAACATGGCTGAAAGCATTAGTATATCGTATGTAACAGAATATAAATAGTTCGTTGAAAAATATTCATGAATAAAAAAAAATAAGAAATGAATTTTTAGCATTTTAATAAAACTTTTCTGTAAATCAATTCTGATCTTCTTCCTGAAAATCTTTGAAACTTTGCATACAACTACCATAATAACCATTGTTATCTTGTATAATATTTGACTAATTATCTACAAAATCCATATTGATGCATTCTGCTGCTTCAAATGATATTTTTTTCTTATTAAAGTAATACAATAAACAATAAACTAGCTGAAACAATCAATTTGTAAGGTCAGGTGGGTGAGAATGGGGTAATATAAGGTCAGGTGGATGAGGTAGGTTAGAATGTAAGGTCAGGTTGCAACGCTGTAAGGTTATGCAAGTTAACTTACTAACAATGTTAATCTATATTTAGTAACGGTTCTAACCCTGGTCGCCCCAGTCGACATAATCTTCAAAATAGGTTTTGCAAATCCAGAAAAAACTGAGCCATTTTTGTTTTATTTTCATTTAATTCATCCTTTCTTATAAATTTGAAGAACATGGCTTAAATTTTTGTCCATAAATAAGGAATTTTACACAAATTACATGGTTAACATGTGTGTTGATAAATAAGTTATTTTAGAAATAACTGAAGAAATAAAATAAAACTATATGTGTATGTATCGATTAGCGATTCTTTTAAAAAAGAAATATTGTCAATCTTTTGTTTGTAAAGTCATCAATTATTTTTTTCGTTCCGTGTTTCTGATGAAATAAACACTCATTAAACTTATCAAATTGCGTTTAATTGTACCATTTATTCCGTGTATAATCTTGTAAAACACACAACTATATTGCAACGACATCATAAAATGTAATAACCTATTAAACTAAAACATAGTCTTACCTTTTCATTTTGAATACAATTTAAACCAGCATATGTATAAAAACATGTCCGTCATTCACAGACTTTCAAATATGATTGAAATATCACGTGACTAAAAGGGGCCGAATCACTCAAAACTCATCACTCAAATTCGTAATCATCCTATACCCTAACCCTAACCCTAACCCTAACCCTAACCCAAACCCTAACCCTAACCCTAACCCTAACCCAAATGAATTATGCTTGTCAAATTATTTCCAACCACTCATTGATCTTGTATGTAATGCATGTGAAAATAACCATTTTGATTGTGTTTGTAATGTTATTTGTTCTAAATTAGAAAACTCTTCTCATATATTAAATAATTATACTAAGAATTCTCACATCACCACCCTAGGTACTGATACTAATAATTTAAATAAGTCAAATTCAAAACCACAGAAAAATTTGTCAAATGTAAATGTGTATGGTCACTCAAAAAGGGGGTTAAAAATATTTTGTCACAATATTCAACACCTTCTCCCAAAAAATTGATGAAGTTAGAGATAATTTATGTAATATTAATGAAAAAGACAAGCCAGATATTGTTGGCATGTGTGAAACCTTCCTAAGTAATCAAAATTGCCAACAAAATTCTAATGAGATTAGCATTCCTGGGTTTACAGCGATTGAACCGTGTAACTTTCCCATTTACACCATACACGATTACACCATTCACGATACACGATTGAGTGATACACCATACACCATTGCCACATACACGATACACGATTGAGCGATGCACGATACACGATACACCATACACCATACACGATACACGATAGAAACTTTATATCAAATTCAAGAATGTTTGCTGAAACGAAAATACGATCATCTTATTAAATTATCATATTAATATCTCTATTTACGTGGGGATTGCGACATTTATATCGATGAACTTCTCTATTATCTAGATATTTCTTAATTTAATCAAAACGTGTTCGTTAAAAAAAAAAACATTTGCTTTATAGTATATTTAACCAATTGTAACCCGTTTTAGTATCAGTTTATTATAGTGAAAGAAAAAATGAAAAGTTTTTTTTTCAATTTGTCATGTCTGTCAGTTCTTGTCCTTGTCTGAGATGTGAACTCGAATAATTCAAGCTCTTTTCGTCTTCGTATACTTCGTCGGAATGTAGCGACTACAGGAATTAAATTATATCGACAGTTGTATTCATCTGTTTCTTTCATATGCCGACGGAACATCCCACTGAGACCTGCCATGTCGTGCATAGCATTCGAATAAAACAGACAATAAACGCATAAATGGATTCATGGATTCAGGCATAGTCCGGCATTATGTGAGACAAATAAATAATTTTCAATTCTTTTTCAAGAAAGCTTTATCAAACATTCGTATGATCTATCTTTAAAAAGATGTGCATACAAAACAAGGGTCAGAAATTTAACCTAATCAATCATATATTTTTTTTCTTTTAATCGGTCAACATATTGTTAAACTATTTTATTAATTTGTTTCTCGCCCGTTCTACGCTAAGAGGGGCAAGAAAAATGACAAATTACTTTAAAAATGAAATTACTCTTTTGTATTTTTTGTTTGCGTCTTTCGATTGAAAATCATTTTAGGAAATCATATATGAAAAATTAGCAACACCACGTTATCCGGATTTAAGATATATATCGAAGAAACAAAATTGCATGCATTTTGCAATGAGAACTTGACTTTGGTGTTATTCAAAGTAATGACGCTCGGAAGATGGCGTTACGTAAAACACACACGATTTTCCCCGATTTTGACACATATTTTTTCCATAATTTCTGTGATATTGCACACAGCATCAAAATTTAAACTGATGTTTTGAAAGGAACCACAGCGTTATTATATAATAGAAATTTTGAATATTTTCGTTAACTGCATAGTAAAGATAATGGCGTTACGTAAAACACACCCTTAAAAAACCTGGGATTATAAGAATCTAACACCGGTGTTAGGGCAAGATAAGGAAATCTCCGACACCCCGAGGGTAAGATTTCAAGTCTGCAACGAGGCTCTGCCGAGTTGCAGATGTAAAAAAATTCTTACCCAAGGGTGTCGGAGATTTCGTTATCTTGCCCTAATCATCGGTGTTTGATTATTTTTCTCACTAAACCCGTAACTGATTGTACAACGTGGATTTGTTTACAAAACATAGCGTGACGTAAACAATAGAGTTACGTCCCTTGGAAACTGCACGAGGCTATCTCACATGGGGTGGTGTGAGACAGAAAAATCTCACACCGCTAAAAATAGGAACTGTCCTGTCCAAAAAGTGAGAAATTTTTTTCAGATTGAGACCGAGTGTAAGACAATTCAAATTATTTATAGCTGTAAACAGTTTTTATTTATTTTGAATGCTGTCATAAGATTTATAAAACATGCTATTTTATCACTTTTGTCAATGCGTTATTTCATTATTATCAGTTATATAGAATATTTTATAACCTCTTCGATTCTACCATGTCTTAAAATATGCGATTCCTACCAAAGAAACAATTTGTCAAAAATAAAGAAAAATTCTTCATTTGACCTCTTGTATATCAGGATTAACCTAAGCAATTAATTCAACTTGTGATAAGTTTGTGCATTTTTATATAAATTTGGGATTTCCATCACTTACAGCCGATTGGAAAACGATATTTTGCATATTTTCTAGAAATAAACGTTAAAAATTAAGGAAAAATTTACGGTAAAATACTTTTTGGTGCTTCAAATGTTTTTATCATTTACTCCTTTACAATTTCTAGCTTTAAATTTGTATACCATGCGTCCAGATTTTTCACAGGAACCTTTTGACTTTGAAAAACGGCGAAATATGTATTTGGACGCCGTAAGGAAGAACGGGCGTTCTTTGCCATTATTATGTGACTTCACTCGGGTGTGGAAGTATGAAGGACAGAAATCTGCATTATTTAAAAATTCATTTAATTTATCTCATATTTTAATAAGACGAGAAAACTTTTCTGTTTTTATTTTCGATAAAAGGAAAGTACGTCACATTATGTTAACAAATCAAAGTTTCCGTAACAGTTTTCTGAGCAGCAAATACCAACAAAAATGTGGGGGGAGGGGGTTGTTAGTATACGGGTGGCGAATTCTGACGTCAGGTCTGTGCTAAATAAATAGAACATTTTCCCTAGGTGGCTTAATGGGATGGTTTTCGTGCGTCGGGCTTGTCTGGTAATATCATCTGAAACTGAGCTATACTGTTTACTAGAGTTCCATGTTTTTTGCACGTGAAAGAACCCTTTGTTGTCTATATAGGCTAAATAATCCGCCTCTATCCACCCTCCACTTTTCAATTGCAAGCGATCTATTTTTTTCTAATAGTTTGATAATATGGATAACCATTTCATTCTTTTCCATGCCTTTAAATAATTTCATGTTTTACAAATAGTTGTAATAAGTTTGTGTGAAAGCCATAATTATGATTAGGATTTTTCGGGAGAGGGGACTTTTTTCCTGTGACTTTATTTCATTATTTTTTACTTAACCTATATGTATTTCATGTTTTTCTTATATTTTTTTAATTTTGAGAAGAAATCTTCTTCGTTTGATGTTTATTAATTTCAAAATTTCTTGCGTAATAAAGATTAATATCATCTCAACTATTACACTTTTTTCTCTTAGAAAATGTAAAGGTGCTTTGTCTATTCAGTTAGCTTCACCAGTGGCCCTCTATCCATCATGCAAAAAGCCTAGCAAAATCTGAATGAAGCAAATGTGTACCGATGTGGCAATTGACTGTCGTAAGTCGGAAAAGACTGTAGATCGAAAAAAATTGACAATTTTCAATTTTGAAAATACACGGAAAATAATTACAACGTAGTCCGAAACATAAAACATTTAGAATCTCCACCAGCAGCACCAGTGTTTCAAAAATAAAATTACAAGAAATTGAAATTCTGGTTTTGTAAATTAAAGACTTTTCAGAGGCGCTCTCATGAAAATGTTGTTAAGTTCTAATTACAACTTGAAATTTTGTTTCTTTTGTCCATCTTGCATGTATATCCCGTATACATTGTTCAGTGCAGATTATACAGGTAATTGCTAATTAGTTCGTCTGCTACGTGGTCAGGTATTTAATACATGTACACATGTAATATACATGTCATTTAAATAACATCCTGTCTCTTGCGTCTCACAGCGGGGATTAACACAAAATATTAGCGAATTAAATTCACAACATGAAATTTAATATACACACGTACGCTTTATAAACAAAACAACGCTAAACTTACTTCAAACCGCAAAAAAAAATAAAATCAAATCAAAATCGTTTTGTTTGTCCGCCTAATGTTTGCTATAAAAAAATCCTCTATCTTACCGTCTAATTTTACTTTTTAGATTTCAATATTCTTATTCCATATTTTTTATTTCACACCTTAATATCATAATAATAATCTTTTAATTTTGGTTTGTTTCTGTTAAAGATGAAAGTGATTATAAAAGTCATAAACTAAGACGAATTGAATTGATGCAAAAAGTAAAATTTTGTTAATAAGTATTGTTAGCTAAAAAAATATACGGAGCATAACATGCAGTAATTTAGAGTTCTGAAATTAATACTAAAGCAACACTTTATAAAGCATGATCTTGAAATTGTTATGTTAAGACTGAGACAATAATTTTTCCCGGGTTATGATCTTTAATTTGAATTATTTATCCCGTAAAAAATCCAAGCCTTCGGTAGAGTAGAAAATTTAAATTCTTTGTTAACTAAGCAGTTCATTATAATTTTAGGACCGCTCGGCCGATACACATTTTATGAGAAATAAGAATATTGGAATCTAATGCTTAAATGTAAAATTGGAAAGTAAGAAAGGGGAATCCACTCCTTTTTGGCTTTCCATATTGGATAGCTACATGTCTCAAAATTAATAATTTTCCTCATCTTATTTAAAATAGTAACTTACATTTCTATATGAATATCAAATAATCCACGCGTATACATGTTTAAATATTATTCACAACTGTATCATTTTTGGTGTTCCTTCTGACAGCGTGTGGTCAAATCATTTTAAAATACACTTTTATTTATTTTCAATGATGCGTGAAAAAAGGTAAGACAAAAGTCACAAAGTTTAATCGGTACAGACAAAATACATGTAGCAATATACTTGGATAATATATAGGTCTAAGATGTAGCTATTTATATAAATTTTTATAAATAAGTATAATTCATTTTTTAGTGATTTTTGTGAATTACTGCGACGAATCTTTACACACTAAAATTGAAAGGGGGGGTACAAATTATCTGTTCTCTGTAACCACTTTAGTTTATAAAACTTTACTCTTTAAGGTTAAGAGTTGATCGAGCATATGTTTAATTTGATTTACATGTGGCGTGTATAGTGCTGGTTGCTCTTATAGTCAATCCTTCCGTCTGGAATCCATTTCGTCCGTAATAAGTTTTTCATTTCCCGGTCGCTATATACAGTTTCGAAGAAGGCTAAGATAGCTAGAAGTCGGAAATTTCTCAAAAAAGTAGTTTTTTGTCATTGATTGTTTTTGTCCAAGTTCCTTAAGGTTCATTATTTCAAATAAAATACCCTCCGATAATAATTAAACATTTCTGATTCTACGGTTCGTGCTTGATGTCCATTATTATGATGCCGATCTTTTGAATTTAAGACACTATTTTCGTCACGTAATTTGCTCATAGGAATTAAGGTACAAAATCTTTTTTATTAAAACCACCCGTTCTAAGGTAGCAACCATTTGATTTTTATTGGGTAAATGGCTATCATTTTCGTCCTGCCTTTTTATTTTCAGAAAAAAACTGAGCCTGGATTTTTTTTTTTTGCGAGCTTGTGCGTGTCATTTTTTTTTTTCATTTTGAAAGCTAATTTTCAGGCAAAACAACCATCCTGCCTTTATTCTAATTTAAAGCACTGTCCTGCCTTTTTATTTCAAATTTCACCATAGCCCCCCCCCCTAAAATCAAATGGTCGGTCCCGAAGGATTATTGTATTCTAAACTACCTAATTATATCAACGAACGGATAGAACCATAAACCATTTGATAAGGGAGTTAAGAGAGGTATACTTTCTCGTTTCAAAGTGAAATAAACAAGAAATGTTTGAGTATACGACCATTTTATTCTGAGGAGGGCGGGAATGGCAGTTAAGATCGGGTCTGATTATTTATTTTAAAATAAAGAAAATAGATCAAGAATATTTATTACCTACAAACTATACTAAGCCCGATACGAAGGAATCTAGGGACGGATTATTCATCTTAATTCTTTGATGCAGAGGTCAGATTAATTTTTCCATTTTTTTCCAGGCCATAATATAGCATGACATCACTCTTTTTTCCTCAATAATCGTGATTCAGTCAGATCTAGTCCGTTTTGGGGGTACGGGATTTCAAAAGACACAATTTGTTCATTAAGATTTAAATATTGTTTTTGCTGTTAAGAATATTTTTTTTTTGTTCAATAACTTTCTTCGATTGATTTAATTCGCTCGTTGAATGATTCTGAAAAAAACAAACGAAACGAAATTGAGTTTTAGACCAATCGGAATGCTAGGCTATCGTGTATACACGATACACGATACACCATTGGCTTTTCATCACACGATACACGATTGACCGATACACGATACACCATTACACCATACACCATACACGATTGACCGATACACGATACACCATTACACCATACACGATAAAATGGGAAAGTTACACGGTTCAATAGCTGTACCACAAAAAATGCAAGAAAGGATAGGGAATTAGAACAAGGTGGAGGCTGGATAGTGTATTTCAAGAATAACATAAAATATGAAAGAATGAAATCTTTAGAAAACAACAATACTGAAACCATCTGGTTTAAGATTTTCCCAAAACACAAAGTATCATTTTTATTGTGTTACGTTTATAGACCACCAAGTAGTCAAATATCTTGGTTTGATGAATTCGAAAAAGAATTAATTAGCGGCTTATCCCTAAATGATAATATCTTGTTAATTGGTGATTTTAATATTGATTTCCTTAATCCCCTTCCTGTGCGATGGTCAGATTTTATTAGCAAATATGGGCTTTATCAAATGGTTGTTGATCCTACTCGAGTTACTGCTACAAGTGTCACCCTAATTGATCATATTTACACCACTAATCCAACAAATATCTCTGATGTAATAGTTCCATCATATGCTATAAGTGATCATTATCCAATTAGCTGTACTATCAACAAATTTGCTAAGCTTGTTTAATGTCAATCAGACCAACATTTTGAGATAAAATATAGGAACTTCAAGAATTTTGATGAAGAAATGTTTTTAAGTGAATTGTCTAGTCAACCGTTTGATGTAATTAATGAAATGACTGATCCTAATGAAGCTATTGAATTGTGGTATTCTCTTCTTCTAAATGTCTTAGATAATCATGCCCCTATTGTATCTAAACGTGTAAAAACTAAATATCAACCAGAGTGGTACACTGATGAGATACGAAAATCAGCATATCAAAGAGACTTTTTTAATAAAAATAAGGACATAGAAAATTACAAGAAGTTTAGAAATAATACTAATAAACTAATTCGGTCATCAAAATCAAAATATTTTATGGATGCCATCAGTAAAGGCAAAAATTGTGAACTACTTTGGAGGCATTTAAAAAGTATAAACACTGAATCGATAGATGAAATCGACATGCTATCTCATGAACATAACACCCTGAGGGATAAAAATATATTGCTAATTGTCTAAATGATCATTTTAGTTCCGTTGGTGAAAAGCTTATTGAACATCCACATACAAATTTTGATTATGATAAAATACGCAACTTTGTGGCATTTAAAATTAACAATGATACTAAATTTTCCCTTTATACCGTAACAAGGGATGATGTTTTCAAAGCCCTTGCAAGCTTAGACGTAAATAAGTCAACTGGAACTGATGGTGTTGGACCTAAAATTCTGAAAATGTCAAAATTAGTTATTGTAGATTCACTTACCCATATCATAAATTTAAGTTTATGTACAGGAATGTTTCCTAATATTTTGAAAAAAGCTAAGGTTTGTCCTATTTTTAAAAGTGGTGACAAAACTGATCCTAATAACTACCGTCCTATATCGATACTACCTACTGTGTCAAAATTGTTTGAAAAAGCCGTTTTTAAACAACTTTATTCCTTTTTAATCAAACATGATTTATTGGTAAACCAACAATCTGGCTTTAGACAAAAACATTCATGTCACACAGCACTTATAAAAGTAGTTGATAAATGGCTACAGGAAATGGATAAGGGAAATTTTAATGCTATCCTATTTTTGATTTCAAAAAAGCTTTTGATACTGTTCATCACAAAATTCTATTGTCAAAACTAAATTTATATAAGTGTGATGACCACTCAATTAAATGGTTTTCATCTTATTTGACAAATAGAATACAAAAAGTTGGTCTTGGCACAGTAAGATCTGAATATAAAAATATAAACTTGGGGGTTCCTCAAGGATCAATACTTGGTCCTTTACTTTTTCTCATTTACATCAATGATCTCCCCTTTTCTCTGGAATACTCCGAATCAGACTTATATGCTGACGACACAACATTACACCTTTCTTCTAAAGATATTCCTAATTTAAACTTGTGTCTTAACAAAGATTTTGACAATGTTATAAAATGGAGTAAAGAAAATGATATGGTTATTAATAGTAAGAAATCCAAATGTATGTTAATGGGATCTGAGAAAAAACTTGAAGACACAAATTATGTTTAAGAAATATTTACTCAAGACAATGTACTTTTAGATAACGTTGAAGTAGAAAAGCTACTTGGTTTATACATAGATAAAAATTTGTCCTGGTCAAATCAAATTGATAAATTTTGTGAAATTGTATCAAGCAGATTATATCTTATGAATAGACTTAGACAGTACCTTCCACTAAAGGGTCTTATTTTATATTATAATAGTTACATCTTGCCGGTAATTGATTATTGTAGCACAGTGTGGGGTCTTACCACAAAATATCATCTTGAGCGTATTTATAAGTTACAAAAGCGTGCAGCAAGACTAATATTAAATAAATCTTTTGATTATCCATCAATAATGATGTTTCAAGAACTCCATTGGATGACTATATTTACTAGAATTAAATATTTCCAATCTCTTTTAATGTTTAAATGTATGAATGGATGATCTCCAAATTATATTGCTGATAAATTTACTACATGTAGTGATCATGATCTACATAAATATTCTCTCAGATCAGCCACATCTGGACTACTTCATATACCACAACCTAATTCTGAATATTTCAAAAGAACGTTTGAATACTCTGGTATCATTGTTTGGAATAAATTACCAATGGAAATAAAAGGGAACTAAAAATTTGGAAACTTTTAAAGTAAAAATATCAGAATATCTTATTAAGCTTAAAAATAATGGAACACAATCTTTCCTGTAAACATTCTGGCCGTTACAAAACATGTTTATGTATTATTGCTTCTTTTTTTTTGTATTGTTTATTGTATTTGTAATTTGATTGTAACATCATATTGTTTTATGTGAAGGCCTCTAGTGAGATTAACATTTTGTATTGTTAAATGAGTTACCTTCGTTAAATAAAGAATTTAGTTAGTTAGTTAGTTAGGTTATAGGTTTAAAAATTTAAATCATCATATCTCGGTTGTTTCTTAACCGATTTTAAAAAGTAAATGTGTTCCGAAAAGCTCAGAACATGCTTTTCCTAGTGATGCTCTACTCCAGGCTGTAAAAAGTCAAGTTTGTTTCAGTTTTGTTGAAAATCAATATTGTTTAACGTCTACGTTTTAAAACTACTAACCCCTTTCTTTTGGGTTCATATGGGTCATGGGTTAACGTGGGTTATGGGTTATATGCATACCTAGGTTATGGGTGATAGGTTTACCCAGTTTATTGGTAATGGGTATACCTAGGGTATGGGTTACGGGTAAACCTAGGTTATGGATCATGGGAAATGGGTTTACTTGGGTCATGGGTTAAGGGTTTACCTAGGTTATGGGTCATGGGTAATGGGTTCACATGGGTCATGGGTCATGGGTTTAGGTGATTTATGGTTCATAGGTCATGGGTTTACCTGGGTCATGGGTTATAGGTATGCCAAGATAATGGGTGATTGGTTTACCTAGTTTATTGGTAATGGGTATACCTAGGTTATGGGTTATGGGTAATGGGTTTACCTGGGTTATGGGTTATTGGTTTACCCAGGTTATGGGTTATGGGTTATGGGTCAAGGGTTTACCTAGGTTATGGGTCAAGGGTTTACCTGGGTTATGGGTTATGGTTGTACCTAGGTTATGGATTATGGGTAAACATAGTTTATTGGTAATGGGTATACCTAGGCTATGGGTATTGGGTATACATAGTTTATGGGTAATGGGTATACCTCGGTTATGGGTTTTTGTTTTACCCATGCTATCCTCATAAGTTTTTTTTTCTAAATAGGTAACAGATTATCTTTTGTGTTTATTAAGTATATTCATTATTTGAGGTCGAAAATTTCCAATATTTCTGAAGTTGGAGCGTGAAGTGCAATTACAAAAGTTTTATTGGCGTAAATAAGATACCATGCCTTAGAAATACTTAAAATAGAACGTTATAATAAAACCTGTCTTGTTTAATACATAATGTCTACACTATGCATTTTCGAATGATAATTATATTTCAAACGTTTAATAATAAAGAAAGGATGGATTTGCTTTCTTGATTGAGTAATGTTATAATTATTTTACAATTAACAACCGTTTTTTAATTCATAGTCAATACGTGTATCAGAAAAATATTAACATGAGTAAATTTCTTTCTATTTTTAGTAACATTGTTAACCATATTAAGCTCTGCATGTTATTTTTATCACAAATTTAAATAGACAATTCATTAGTTGAATTGAATTAAGTTATATAGGCAACTAGCTATGTTTTTAAGTGAAAATATTTAGATATCTTTGTGTTAGAGCAAAGACGTATTTGTTTCTATCTTTTACATTACTAGGACAAACATTTGATTTTGAAGGCGGCGCTGTGAAGATTTGGTCAGGTAAGAGTTTATTATGGTTAAATAATTTTTTTCTCCGCTTTGCTGTGAAAGTGTTCATTTCATGCATATCATACTAAAAAATCTGAGCACAGATTTATTTTCTATGGGGTAGAGGCCGGATAAGGGACCGAACATTTAACTTGAAGGGTGGGCATGGTTTTTTCCTAAAAAATATTCTGAAAATTATTTTTGATGAAAAAAGTATTTGAGCAGCAGAGGGAAAGAAAAAAAATAATTTGAAGAAGGATTTCTGCCATATAAAATAATGCTAATAAAAATAAACATCTTTTCTGCGCTCTGCGCTCCGCGTGGAAAAATATTATGGCCAAAACATAAAACCAAGGCCCCCTTCAAAATACATGGTCTGTCCCTTATCTATTTCAATTTTTTTGCAGGCAAGAATTTTCATTTTCCAACTCTTCCAACCCTACAACTAAAAATTATATGGGCATTCTCTAATTCATATTTCACATCTACATTGATGTTGTTCATACAGGGACTTCAAGATGGAATATTTCAATAAAAATGCAGTTCTTTTGCAGGGCCAATTCATTGCGTTCTCTTGAATATTTGTATTAAATACGTTTGCAAGATATCCTTTTTTTCACAATAATTGACACATTTTTTCTGGATATGGAAAGCCATCATTTCATTTTCATTTAATGATTTTCTTGCGTGACATTTCTGCAGTTAAACAAGACTCATATATTCCCATTCTAAGAAAGTTGTTCAATAAATCTTACCTTAGCAAAGAAAGTATGTCCTGATTCATTAACCGGAAATGTATAACTAGTTCAAAGTCAGTCTTTATTGCCAGGCAAACGCCTGCTAAATTATCATCCAATCAAAACGCTTATATTTCTTGATTGACAGGAAAGGGGCGGGATCCCTCATTCCTCATCCCTCACTTTCGCAAAGTGCCTATACCCTAACACTAACACTAACCCTAACCCTAACCCTAACCCTAACCCTTAACTTAATGTGTTAAGGTGTGTAAAGGGTTGTAGGTTAACTCACTTTGGTAAGTTGTTAAAAGGGGTATAGTTTAACTTACTATGTTAAGGTGTGTAAAGTGTTGTAGGTAAACTTACTGTGTTAAGGTGTGTAAAGGGTTGAATGTTAACTTACTGTGTTAAGGTGTGTAAAGGGTTGTAGGTTAACTCACTTTGTTAAGGTGTGTAAGGGGTTGAAAGCTCACTCACTCTGTTAAGGTGTGTAAAGGGTTGTAGGTTAACTCACTGTGTTAAGGTGTGTAAGGGGTTGAAAGCTAACTCACTGTGTTAAGGTGTGTAAAGGTTTGTAGGTTAACTCACTGTGTTAAGGTATGTAAAGGGTTGTAGGTTAACTTACTGTGTTAAGGTGTGTAAAGGGTTGTAGATTAACTTACTGTGTTTAGGTGTGTAATACAAATGACAACAAAGTTCCAGACAATAAATTTTGCTACGCCTGACGCGCGTTTCGTTGTAGGTTAACTCACTGTGTTAAGGTGTGTAAGGGGTTGAAGGTTAACTTACTGTGTTAAGGTGTGT